>JAOXNO010000008.1:7893211-7904333 GCA_028565335.1 Limnodromus scolopaceus
GGCAGGATTTCTTACAAGTTATGCTAAAACTTGAAGAAGTTATAGCCTCATGTATCCAGGTAAAATGCCAATAGGGAAAAATATTATTGGATGGAGAAGGAAATTCTAGATTTCAAAATTATACCACTGAAAAATTAAAATGTCTTTTTAAACTTTTTCTCCCTTTCCCAATTGAAATATAAATTAAAAAGCTGCCATGGTTTGAATCATGACTTTTTGTGTGTGTGTATGACTAACTCAGATTTCATCCTAGATGTAGTTCCTGATTCACTGAGACCATTTTTGATGCTCTGGCGATAAGCTTCACTACCAAGAAAGTGGAACTACATAAAGCCACAGAAAATAAATTTGAAAATAAACGTCCTCAGGCAGTCACCTAGTCCACCCCTGCCCCAAGGCTTGATCAGCTACATCTAAATCTTTCTTGACAGATGTTTGTTTAACCTGCTCTTAGAAACCTCTGGTGGTTCCAATCTCACAACAATCTATTCCAGTCCTTAACTGTCCTTACTGTTGGATGTTTTTCCTGCGTGTCTAATCTAAAATAAACAATTATCTCTATTTTCTCACCTCTTTCGAGACATGAATAATGTGCTTTCAGATGATGAGACCACACTTCCCAACTGTGAAAGTATCATTCCCCAATCGGGCTTTATGGGCAGCAGGTCTGTCCTTTGAATTCAGACATCTCTGTGTTTGTCATTGTGTGTTCACGCATTTTTCTTTACCATGCACAAATCCCCTTCCATTTTTCTACTTCTCTGTTTGTATTTTCTCTCTCATCATGTCGTCTTGTTCCTTGTCTGTATGTCCGTTCCTCTCCATCTCTTTTGGTTTTGCCTGTGTTTGCCACACTTCCCTTCTCACCTCCCAGTACAGCAGGTGAGCGCCCAGTTAATGCAGCTGCAGCTCCATCGGTTGATGTTGTCGGCAGCTGAACTGGCATATCTGATGTCAAGGAAAGCTCTCCATTTTGTCCTACTGGCCTTTCTCTGAACTACTGATGTAAATATGTGGCAAAAACGTCCCTCATGCAGGCTGTTACTCTCAAATGAAAACATGACATGTCCATAAAATGTGATCTATGTGTAATCATCATACACATGCCTTCAGACAGGGGAGAGAAGTGACTTGCTAATTAAGTTTTACAATCCAGCGGTTGTGAGAAAGATAAAAACATGTCCCCGGTCAATCCATTACAAAGAGAACAGAACATCTGACCTTTTCATCCTGCCTTCCGTTTGCACTTGCTAGATCCATAACCTTTTCCAGCTGGAACGGAAAGTTCAATTAAGTTTTGTTGGCTCAGAAAACTGCCCATGTCCTGGAGAGTAGATTAGGCACTCAGGGGCTGCAATTATCCATCTGGTGCCACTTCAGCTATAATATCTATATATTTATATACATACTGCCATCGCTTGCAAGGATAAACATTGTGCTGAGTTGCTCAGAGGAGGGTCACAAGCCTTACTGCTTGGGACTCTTCTGATTCCCAGGATCCAAACCACCAGGGTCCGTGCAGGGTAAATCCAATGTCAGTGAAGCTTCTGCCACTCACAGCCTCAAAGAGAAGGTGTCAAAGGGGAGAGGATTCATCACATACCATGCAACCTTTCAGGTTTCCACTTGTGTCAATCCACCTACTTATGGATCTGTGCTTCCTCACAATCCCAGGGAGGCATACAGAACCTTTGGAAATAATTTAATCTCTGTTGAGAAAGAAATTTTATAAATATAGACACATGTATATATTATATAGTTAACACTTCTGAGGACAAAGTGCTTGGCCTTGGCAAATAATTCATGCAATTACATCAAAGATGAGGCACTGACAGCAACCAGCGCATCAATCATGTAGCTGATCGATAGTGCCTGCAGTATATGCAATCAAACCTAATCAGACTCACATAGCCTCGGGATGAGAGAACATCTGAGATCCTCATGACACACAGAGAGGCTGTAGCTTCAAGGGCTTATCTGAAAGTTTGTTGAGCAGAATTTTCCCTTTGGGGCTGTTTTTACCCTGTTTGCAGATCTCCAGCTCTCTCTAAAAGGGGAGGAAACACACCTTAGATCATCACACCTAAGTTACGACAGAGTCCTTCAGAAAGGGGATGCAACTTTAACATTTGTTCCTAGTAAAACACAAGGCCAGGGGGCACTGCAACTCATAACACAAGGGTCTGCCTTTACCAGAATTTTATTTAAAGATCAACATAAATTTTGCCTTGTTCCTTGGGCACTAAGAAAGCTAGCAAATGAGTATGCGTTTGTATTACAACAGACAGTCTACTGTGGTGCAAGTTGCTAGTAGTTTAAGTCAGTACCATGAAAACATAGGTTGTCCTGCTCAAAATGACGCGAGAAGACTGCCTTACCTTATTATCCTCAACAAAGAAGGAATGCAGGGCTTCCTGCTTCAGAAGTTCGCAGATTTGGGAGATGTCATTTCTGACCTCCACCACCAGTCTTTCTCCAGGGGTTGGTGAGCACAGATTTTTCTCAAATTGTTGCCACAGTCATCAAGTCCTGCAGTTGCAGAAGACAGACACAGCTGCCTCCATTTGCACCAATCTTAGGACACAGGAACACTCATCACGTATCCTGGACAGCAACCTGTTAATGACCTCTGTTAGCATCAGAGCAACCATTTCATCTGGGCAATTTGGCTGCTCTGATGACCAACTCCCCACTGCTAGAGCGAAGTCTGTTTCTCTCAACAGAAAAAAAATTCTGAGGTGTGTCCAGAAATCATCTGTCCCTGATTTTCTCCCCTCCCCTTTCTTGTTCACTTGCATCTTTTCCCAGGGAAATAGAGTCTGAGAGAGCTCTAGGTTACAGGTTTGCTGTGGCTACTCTGAGAACGCAGCGAACCTCTTTAAATCTACTCCAAAAGTTGCTTCTTCCATCCCACAGTCCTCTGATGACTACCTCTACCGTGATTCCAGCATCCCTCAGTATCTTCTTATTTTCTTCCTCCTTACCTTTCCTACAACATGAAAAAAACTCATAAACTCCAGCCTGAGATAATAACGTCCTGGCTGCATCATGGTCCAGGAAGGGTGCAGACATGGCTGTATCTATTTCAGTGTCCTAGAGCAGGAGTCCAGGCTCGTGTGCCCGTTGCCCACAGCCTGCTTAGTGTCCTGGCTGTCACCCAGACATGTCCCTCTTTCCCAGGGGGCTGGGAAGGATCCCACCCTGGCACAGCCCCATCTCCCTCTGCATCACCACCAGAGTGGGCTGAGTCTGCAATTCTTCGGAAACCTCCCGCCTTTCCCCTGCCGGTTTCTGTGCTGTGCCTCATTAGCTGCTCAGCTCTCTTCAGCTGGGAGACAGGAATCTGGCAGGAAGGTGTAAACAGCCAGTTTAATTGGGTGTTTAGAACAAAAGAAGCAGTGGCAGTGCTGTCATTCTCGAGCTAGCTTACAAACAGGCAGTTTTGAAAATCATTTCTTCCCATCTGCACAGAGTTAAATCTCCCAACACATGCGAGCGAGTGTCTCTCTGAACATGGGAGAAGCAAACAAACAAAAAGGTGCAGTTTCAGACCGTGAGACAGTGTTTCTATCCTGGTTTATATCCTGTCCTGTGCAGTCGTTTATCATCTGCCTTGACACTCTGCAAGGTTGAGACTACCCTTGTTTTTCTCCTCACCTATCTCATGCCTGCACACGATGATGATACACACCTCTCTGCCTTTCATCACCTCCCTCATAGTGACTTTTGTGGCCTGGCCAGTCAACAGCCAGTGCCAAAATGTCCAGATGTGATCACAACAGACAGATCTGCAGCCACATCACAGCAGGCCCGGGAGTGGGGACACCTTTTCTGCTGCCCCTCATCAGACAGACCCTTAAAATTATCAGTCCCCAGCAAAGAAAGCTATTTATTTATTATTTTTATTTCTGGTGGTCTGAACTTAAACTCTGTCTCTTTGAAAGGAAGGAGAAGAAAGAAAAAAAAAAAAACTTACTAAAAACTGTCCAGAGATGTCCTGGCTGCACCTATAAAAGCAGATGTGGATCTATTTGTGTTGCTTAGAAACCTGCATCTGTGGCCTGTCTGGTCCCTTCATGTTTATTTAAAATCACATCTAATAGGAAAAGACACAGCCATAAGGCTCCAGAGTGAAAGTTTACCAAGGTCACTGGTTCTGCCACCTGAACTATTTCTCTGGTCTGTCCTTCCAAACCAAACAAACCGTTCCCATACAAATTGGGTCCTGGCTACAAAACCACAGGATTTCAGCTCAGGTATCTCCACCCAAGGTTTGTCTCCTGACCCAAGAAAGCAACCCTTGTGTGTGATGGGGACAGCAGTATTTCAGGCTGACAGGAATCTTAGTTTCTGTTCCTGGCACGTTTGAGATGCCCACATAATGACACATGCCCCTTTGCTGCTGCTGGAAATTTCCCCGTTGGATGCATAGACCTCACTGTGATCCCGTGGGGCATGATATGACAGGAGAAACAGATTTTTGTAGAAAAAAACTCATACACTTAATTTTTGTTTGTTCCTTTTTTCCTTGTTAGCATATCTTGTTTTCTTACAAAGTAAACGAGGAGAACATCCTATTCAATATATCAGGTATATATCTTAGTCTAGAGAGTCTTTATGTTTGCTTTAGGGGTTGGTCCCTTCTTAGAGTAAAAATCTAAGAAGCTAATTCCTACACAAATGTTTCCTAGAAATGGATCCAGGCTTCCAGCCTCATGCTGACACCAAGACTGAAAAACATCAAAGTCTAGGTTCAGATATGATTTCAAGCCCAGTTTGACAGTACCTTAATTTACATTTAAGCACAATACCAAAATCATGACTGTCCTCTTTTCTTCTGTTGAAATAAAAACGATCTAGAACCAAAACTTGAAACCTAACAAATTCTGAATGTAATGGCTTCATAAATTTCAAACACGAGAAAACTATGATTTACTGCTCTGCTTTTTTGTATAACCAAAGCCATAGATTTCTTCCACTTACTGGTTTCTGCATGAACCTCAATTGAGTTATGGTTTAAGCAGGGACTTGCAGTCTTTAACACCAGTCTCAGGATGAGCAATCTAACCACATTCCCTGAAAAGGATTTTCCAGTGATTCATCACTTTCACTGGAAACCAGGTGACACCTTAATTCAGGTTTGAACTTCTCTAGCTCCACTTCTGATTGAAGTTAGAGTTTCTAAAGAAAGGCAGACAGAAAGTAAAGGAAAGGAAATAGCGTGTTGTCTCTGTCTTTTTGCATATCTCATTTCCCATCACAGGATGATAATGCAACAGCTGAAATGCTGAAATGAAAGGCTGTTTGAGGATCTATTTAGCATAGCCATAAGCAGAACACACAAGAAATTCATGAGTAATTCTGCTGACATTGCCTGCCTGAATCAGAGATTCACAGCATCCCGTTTGAAAGGAAACAAACTTTCAGTGGGTTAGAACCACACCTCTGATATTTTTGAAGTCTGCTGTCTATAAATAAGGCTTTTTTTAACTGAAAGTCTTGGCACACACAGCCATGAGGGCTTAGAGTGCTGTCTAATTTTTCAGCTTCCTGCACTGGGACTTGATTGTTTTCCATGGCCTTTTGTGCTCTTAGTTTATGAAAAATCAATACTTTAATATAGAAAACGAATCCTGCAGCTATCTATTCAGAGCAGTATTACCTCCAGCTCTGTCGCTCCTGCTATTTCGTTCACTGCACCTCAAGAAACGGGTGCATGTGTTAACCCAGTGGGATGGGATCCCCTCGCTCAGGCAGCGAAGGGTGCGGGATATCACATGGGAAGGCATCACATCACCTTCAGCAGGGAGTGTGGTCCCTCCTCTGAGCTTCAGCAACATGGATTTTAAATAATCAAAAGGGTGGAATTTGTACATGAACTGCTACAAAGTGCAATGTGGTGAACAAGGAATTTTCAGATTTAATAACCTTTTCTTTCCCTTTTCTGATTGGAAGGCAAAGAGCTACTAAAATAAAGGAGAGAAAGACTTTATTGTCTTTTTTCCAGTTCAAGAATACATAAAAAACCAACCAAAACCACAAAAAGAGATGGGTTGCAGAAAATAAGGTTGTCAGTATTTATTTTGACGTTCACGGGAGAAAAAACAGGTTTGAGTTGTCATTCATTTTCACTGAAAGAGAAGTGAAGATTCAAAAGAAAAGAGTTTGAAAATAACATATTCCAACTGATTCATTTCAGCTGTGTTTTGAGTTTGTTATCCTGAACAGCTTGGTTTGGGGTGAAAATTGTAACATATGTCATTTAGCATACAGTGATATGGCACAGCCGGCTCCTGGGAGGGCTCTCAAGGAACAGCCCAGGTCTCTTCGTGCAGGTGAGTGACTGGATGAACAGGGGGTAAGCAGGCATGACAAAGTTATTTTTTCACTTGAATTTTTTGTTGAATGGTTGATTGCTGCTCTGAGCCCACGGAGGTTGGGGACAACCACTGCCACCAGAACTGCATCCACACTGGAGCAGGAGGGGAAGCAAGCGAGGAACCGCTGTGGTGGGTCTGTGTCTGAGCTCTCTCCGGGCACCAGTGCCACAGCAGCAGTGATGCGGCCATCAGAGATACCTTATGGCTCTACGTTTCCTGCTCTCACTCCATTTCTGAAAGGACGAGCTGCTGTGACAAAGCCCACTGCTGGGAGCCACCAGGTCCCCATCCCTCCTGCTGAGGGCATGAGGACCTCACACTGGGCTCAGCAGGGGCCCTCCCTCAGCAGTGTGTTGGTGTACATCAATTTGATTTTTCCCAGGATGCTCCTAATGTCCTCCGGTGATTGCTCATCACTAAAACAAACCTTTTTTTTACTCCAACACTGCCCATACTTTTTCTTTTCAAACAGCCCACTTGGAGCTGAGAGATGTTGCCTTTTCCTTGCTCCTCCTCTCCCGTGGCAAAGAGGGAGGGAGGAAAAAATGAGGACCATCTATTTGAAAAAGTAGAACCGTGTCATGCCGCTTTTCCCCATCCCTCAGGCTCCAAACCCACCCTCTCCCCCCACCCTGTAATTCCCAGCAATGCCCCTAAAACAAAACCAAAAGGGTTGGGAATAAGTGGTCTCTGCAGGTAGGTAAGCAGCTCCTGTGTGCAGGGAGTTATTTTTGGCGAGGTCTGACGTACCACGTGGCACAATCTTCACAAAATGCCAAGCAGTCAAAGCCAGAGCCGCGTGCTCCTAACCTCTTGCACTGAGGTAAAAATAAACCTTAATAAAAAGGGCTGAGGAGGCTTAATGGGAAGTGGGAATGCAAAAAGATTAAAAAAAAAAAAAAAAGAAAACTGTTAGGATGAGTCTCAGCAGATCCGAGAGGACACAATGGGATGTCTCTGCATCTGACTCTGTCTCTCTTTTCATTGCTGGTCCTTGGTGCTCCAGGCCAGGGCTATGGCAGGCTGCCTGTCCACGCTTGAAGGGTTTGCAAGTGTTTGGTTCCTGCTGAACAAAAAGTTCAGGCTGTGTCAGGCAGGATGAGATTGCCTGCAAAAGGCAACCATGAAGACAAGACACCATGTGGGGCTTGTTCCAGATTACTGACATTGGCAGTAGCTTTGTCAGGGACCACCAGTGATTTACTTTTCCATACTTTATCCCTCAGTTCCACTTCCATGAATGAGATTTTAATGGCTATGGGAAAATGTTATGCAAAAGATGGGCGTATCACCCATGGTTGGTGGTGTTCTGTGTCTTCAGTACATTGAACCTCAGTCTGCAAGTAACAAGCCTTTCATGCTTGGTATGTGGATGCTTGCAAGTGAAATGAGGCTCATCATACAAAATCTCTTTGAGCCCTTTGAAAACCTTATTATGGGTTTCCATCTCTGGCTCTGCAATTCAAGACTAGTTAGCCCACCAAGGTGACTTCACTTTACTGTAAGGTTCTCCTGGGGGACTCTATCTCAAAAGGCTAGAGCGGTTTACAAGGCATTTTGGCTTCACTTCCATCTCATTCCCTATTTTCTTATATTTTGCCAGATTTTTTTTTCATCTCATTTTTTCATTTCAGGCTTTTCACAAAATGGCTGGATCTGAAAATAAAAAAAATCTCCACCACCCAATAACACCAAACTCCAACGTTACAGGAGGTGTCTGTGTGAGTATTATCTTTAAAACAAAGCTAAAATATCTTTAATATTAAAACAGTGTGTCTTCCCAGCTATGACACACTTCTCTTGCTATTTCTGTATATATCTGTCCCAAACAGTGCTGAGCAAAGCTAATCAGCTAGAGGGTGAAAGTCCTCTTGGTGGGACTGTGGTTGTCTGATAGGAACAGCATTGCAGTTCTGGAGAGTACGCTGTCCTCCTGCGGTGCCCTATCAAAGGAAGATTAAGCCCACCTGCTAGTCTGGGACTGTGGCTGTTGTCAGGGGTCCTGGGAAGGTCAGGCTGTTTGCATTTTCCATTTGCTTAACAAATTAAGGCTCCCGGAGGCAGGATCTATAGGCAGCACTGCCAAGGTGGAGCAGAGCTTGGCTGGCCCGTGTCTCAGCTCTCTTCTCTCTGCTGCTGCCACCACTGTCCTGGGCACTGTGCAGCCCAGGGCTCTCAGGAGCAGCACTGTCTCCTAAGTGTTGCAGAAGGGATTTTAGAGGGGCCTTGGTAGGTGGCTGGAGATGCTGGTGTCCTGAATCACAGCACAGCCCACCTGTGTCCTCTGGCTCTTGCTCATGCAGGATTGATGCTTCAGCAGCAGGACCCAGCAAGAAGAGACAGAGCCCTGGCACCGAAATGGGGAGGAAGTGATGTAAAGGCTCTGTTGTTCAAGGTGGGAAAGAGCTCAAAGGAGAAGATGTAAATGCTCTGGCTGCTGTATGGCTCTGCAGCTTCTCTCCTGCACGGTAACTGCCTACCACATCCCATCGGCTGCCAGACTGACCAGCCACCTCTGAGCTGGACGGGAGAAAAAGAGGCTGTACCATGGCCCTGGGACGTCCTGAGGTCCCCCTGCCCCATGGAGGAAGCAGAGGAGAGACCTAAGGGGGAAAATCTGGGCTGAAAATATTTTTATCCCAAGGTAATTCTTGTCCTGTCTGTGCAAGCATGAGCAGTGCTAGTAGGAGAGTATGCAAACCCTTCCCCAAAGGAAAACGAGGTCAGTGAGTATGGGCTCCTGAGGGGAAAGGTGTGGATGGCTTTGCTCGGGGCTGGCCCGAAAGCAGTAGGAGGAGAGAAACACAAGGTGGCATGTTTGAAGGTCACGAATGATTTATCCTGCTTTTATATCTGCAGACAACATTTTTCAAATGAAACTAAGAGAGGAGGGATAAAAAAAAAAATCCGATGAGAAATAATAATTAAAAATCCCAGAGCAGAAACAGAGCAGGGAGCACAGGCAGTCTGACAGTTTCAATTTTCACTTAGACAGTGCTTCTCAGGACTGATAACCTTCTCCTTCTGCTGACGAGCATCCTTTCCCTGCCATAAATCCCAGCCCCCACCACCTGCTGCTCACCTTTTTACCCTCACCCCAGCCCCAGAGAGCCCTTATGAGGCTTCCCAGGGCTGTGGGAAGGCTGAATTTCAGATAAGGAGGGGATGCTGACAGTGTGGCCCCATGCTGGAGGGAACAACTGAAGCTGGAGGAGACAGTGGTGTGAGACAGGGAGGAGCAAAAGAGCCAGCATCATCAGAGGAAGAATAAAGGCCTTTTCTATTGGGTTAAAATGTTTATTTGAGCAGGGGGTTTGGACTAGAGGATTACCAGAGGTCCCCTCCTGCCTCAGCTATTCTGTCCTGTGACAGATACTTCCGAGGAAAGAAAACATGGACAAGATACTGAGATGTAGGAGACATCATGAGGTTATGGTGTCTCTGCGAAACAAACAAACAAACAAGTAAATAAGTGGGCCATGATGATGGAGGGAAAAATGAGGGTTTGGTATTGAGACTGCTGGACGTGGGCATCTTCCTTCTTTCTCTCTGCAGCTTTAGCTTCAGGACTGATGGATTCTGACATCATCACTGGACAGGGACACCTGAAAATTTTAACCTCTCATCTTAAGGAATGTTGACAGTACTACTGGAGCTGGAGAGAGATATCAAAGCAAAAAAAAAAAAGAACACAAAAAATCATACTAAGCTGCAGGAACCGTAACCCCACCCTGAGCTCAAGCGTCAAATGCTCAAACCCTGGCATAGCCTCCCTTTGCCTGACAATGCCTCCCAGTTCATTAACATTCAGAGTTAAACCTGGGGGAGGGAGGGAAAAGTCAGGGATCACGGAGGGACTGAACTCGGAATTAGAGATGGACGTAACCCAAACCCCTGAGTCAGACCAGAACTTCACTAAAGGACAAGCAGGGGGGGTGGATTTTGCAGCTCAGCCCAATCTATAATTCATTATGTATCTCTGGTATTTCTAAGAAGGCTACAGCTGTGATATTTAAATGCCAAACCTTTGTGAATTTTCAGACTCATACTTTTGTTGTTGTTTTTGAGGATTTGAAATAGTTTTTGCTCCTCCCTGCTTCCTAATGAAACTGGAGAGGGAGAAAGTGCTGGCAGCATCCTAGATAGGCTTGATTCTTGTTATTGTAATATCAAGGACATTTTGAATTGATGAGTCTGGAGCTCAGAGCCACCTGATGGTTGGTTCATCCTTAATTTCAAGGTGGCTCTTCACTGGGCAGAGAAAAATTGCAATACCACCCCCCTACACACACACCTTCACAGGCCGAACTTTGTGATTTCCGTGGCTTATGACTTTTACCACATTTTTTCCCTATGGATAAACAGAACAAAGGGCCGTGAACCGATATTAGCAATTGAGAAGATAAAGAGACTTTGGCATGAAACAGCATAAGGGGGAAAAGCAAAAGCAGAGCAGGAGAAGGTGGTGGCAGTGAAGGGAAAGCTAAATGACAAGAAGTGTTTCAAACACACGGGGATCAAGAGGCCAGCAGAGGCGTTAGTCGGGTCCCCAGGAAACAGCAGAGACAAGGCGGTTGTGAGGCTGATGCTGCAAACACAGGTACCAAATTACCTGCAGGATCTGGGCTGCGTTTCCTCCAGCGCAGAGGCAGGGGATGGCTCTGTTCAGCCCCAGCAAAGCTACCGAACGCTGCCACGGTGAGAAATGCCACTGAGATACTCACGGACGACAAAGGAGTGTG
>JAOXNO010000008.1:7904433-7965341 GCA_028565335.1 Limnodromus scolopaceus
AACTTTGTGATTTCCGTGGCTTATGACTTTTACCACATTTTTTCCCTATGGATAAACAGAACAAAGGGCCGTGAACCAATATTAGCAATTGAGAAGATAAAGAGACTTTGGCAATAAACAGCATGAAACAGCATAAGGGGGAAAAGCAAAAGCAGAGCAGGAGAAGGTGGTGGCGGTGAAGGGAAAGCTAAATGACAAGAAGCGTTTCAAACACACGGGGATCAAGAGGCCAGCAGAGGCGTTAGTCGGGTCCCCGGGAAACAGCCGAGACAAGGCGGTTGTGAGGCTGATGCTGCAAACACAGGTACCAAATTACCTGCAGGATCCGGGCTGCGTTTCCTCCAGCGCAGAGGCAGGGCATGGCTCTGCTCAGCCCCAGCAAAGCTACCGAACGCTGCCACGGTGAGAAATGCCACTGAGATACTCACGGACGACAAAGGAGTGTGTGGTTTCAAGCAATGCAACGACCTCAGGGAACCAGTCTGAATTTCCAGACTTCTCATTTGATCTGGGGCACATCACCCAAGCTGGGGGTGAGACTCTGCAGCTGCTTTAAGAAGACAAGGGGACACAGGCAGGGCTTCTGCCTCCTTGGCCCCATCCAGGAGGCTCTGCCCCTGCTCTGCATCAGCACTGGCCTCTGCCCAGAGAAGATTTGGTCATTTCCCTGATCCTGTACAGCCCCACAAGTAGGGAACAACCATGGGACCACACATGGAGTCCTCAGGTCCCACCTCTAAATTAAAAGTATTTTTTTCTGTTGTTTCTCACCCATTGTCAGGTTTGTCAAAGAAATTTGTGAGTGTTCTTGGGGGCTGATAATTTTTTTATATATAAAAATATGCATATATGCAACAATTAGTTGAAATTCTTCTCATAAAAGCTAGAGCAATGTATTCATTGACACTTAACCTCCTCCTTCCCCTGCAATCAAAGTCTTTTAAATAAAAATTGCATTGAATTTGATTCCATTTTGGCAGTTATATCTTTTGAAAGAAAACAAAAATGATGGATGCAGGAGAAAAATTTCTGAAGTAAAACAGACTGTGACAAAGCAATACGTATCTGCAGAGGAGAAGAAAAACCTTCTAAAAACCAGTCCTGTGGAGCCCTAGAATTAAGATGTCAAAGAGAGGAACACAAGGAAAGGAGAGGAAGAGGGAAAGAAATGTATCAAGCCAAATACCGATGGGGTTAAAATACAGTGATAATGTCCTTCATAATGCCCCGAGCCACAGTCGTGCTATAACTCAATTAGCATCAGCCACGGCTGACAGAGGGCTGGGAGCAGGCTACAAAGCCCGTGGTGCTGCGGGAGGTGAGGTGAGTGATTCAGTAATTGATGCTTTTCCTTCAGACATAGCATTAGGCAAACAGTTGCAGCAGGGTACGAGGTGGAGACGGGCTGAATCAGAAAAGGACCGGCCTTTCAGAGGAAAATGTGTGGGGAAAGGCTGCATTCAGCCGAGACTGGGGGTACTCAGTTCACCTGAAGAGGGATGGTGGCTGCATTAGCCGGGGCTGTTCTCCCAAACCTTTACGGTAATCCCCTCTTCATTTTCACAAAAGCAGCTCGTGAGAACAAGCTCGACAGATGTTCCCTTTTCGTATTCCGATCCGTGCGCCTGACACGGGCTTCACCCCGTGGCACAGGCTGGCCAGGTGCGTTTGCAGAGGGATCAGGGCCAGAGGATCCTCCCTTAGCTTTTGAGCAAGAAGCCATTTCTGTTGCGCGGTGCTCCCACCACAGGGCACAGGCTGCATTTCTCCACGCAGAGAGCAGCTCTG
The DNA here is from genome assembly GCA_028565335.1 of Limnodromus scolopaceus. Classification (NCBI taxonomy): domain Eukaryota; kingdom Metazoa; phylum Chordata; class Aves; order Charadriiformes; family Scolopacidae; genus Limnodromus; species Limnodromus scolopaceus. Next base: position 7,906,222 of record JAOXNO010000008.1, read on the forward strand.
CGCAAGCTGGGGAGTAGATAGCCTATCTATCTCCCTTCGTGGTCTGGAAAGCCCTCTGGGCCCCAAGGGAATGAGAAGCTCCGTACGCCGCTTTTATCATTATTAATGGTAACACTTGTATTTAGAGAGAGATGGAGAAGAGATTTGGGAAACGTGAGACCTGTAACTCTTGATTCCAGCAGTGGGGGGGGGGGGGTGTTACAGATAGTGGCTATGCTAATCAGCAACAGAAGAGGGAAACCACCTAGGGAACTGTGATTTAATTAAAGATAGCTGCTGTGGACTCAGAAAGAAAAAAAAAACAAGCCCAAATTGTTTGAAGGAGCACACAAAAATGAGAAGTTGCCAATCTGAGGAGGGAAACGCTGTTAACTGTGGCAGGAGGAAAGCTGTGACTGGGCATCCTGGTGCCCCTGCCGAGCATATTGTCCTAGCCATCAGGGTGGAAAACGGTGGCATATCTGTGCAGAAAGCATGACGGGAATGAGACACCAGGCTACGGGATGTGTGGAAAGTCTTGGGCAAGCACTGGCAGATACACGGTGAGACAGGAACCTGTGCCAGCTCCCCCAGCTGAACCATGTACACAGAGAGACAAAAACCTAACCAGAGTCCAGCCCTGGTTTCCTCCTGACAGTACCTGTATGGGGGTAGAGCTTTTGGCACTGAGACAGTTCTGCAGTCATGGAGCTCAATGGTTTAGAGAGAACAGGCTCGCTGTGGGGTGGGAAAGAGGTTAAAATTGTCCACCTCTTCCTGAATATTTCCTTCATCTTCTCTCCTTAATGCTTTAGTGCTCCATCTTAGGAAAATACTATATGAGGAAGGACTAGGGTGAAGAGCAGCGGCTGGAGCTGGGCAATGGTCCACCAAAGCAAGGACTGTGGACAGAGAGGTCACATATATTTGATTTTTCTCCTGGCTATCCAGGGACAGATGTTTGAGGTCAAGGTTTTTTTACGTGCGGAAGGTAAAATCTATCACTGTCAGAAACGAAGGGGAGGTTAGAGCAATATTCCATGGAGTAGGGCTTCCAGCTATTTCTTCAGGAAATAAATCTAAAAGCTTGAGAAGGTCTGTGCTGCACACATCTATTATCAAGGAAAATCTCAGGAAAGGATGAGTTCTTTATTTTTCTGCTGTATTTTTTCCATACTTTTTTTCACCTCTAGATAAATGCATGTGTAGGGATAAACTAGAGAACATTGCTTGTGTGCATTTGCCTTACTAACAGAACTAAAATTCCTGGAAGATATTATGCCAGGCCATTCAAATATAGAAAGACTCAGATTATTCTTAACAGCTCCAGGCCCCAGTGGACTGGCCAGGAGGACTGCTCTGTGTTTTCAGGCAACTGCCCAGATATAGAGAAAGTTTTGCTCTGTTGTCAGAACAGGGACAACATATATATTTTGGTCACTTTATTGTATAAAGAATATTGTAGAAATTAAGAAAACAGAGCAAAGTGCAAACAACATGACACCAGTAGTTGAAGAGCTCAGCTTTTCTCAAAATAGGAAAGAAACAAAGTGTATTTGAATAAAAGAAGGGGCCTGGTCAGATCAGGCATCAAAAGGAAGAGGCAGAGTAGATATACATTTAAGTGTCATGTGAGAGAAAAGTGACTTCATCTTGAACTTGCTTGCTCATCCATGACAACCCTTCATTTCAAGTGTTGGGCTCCTTTCACAATGCTGGAAGTCCCAAATAGAGCTCATGGGACCTGGATTATTGTTCCACTGGATGCATTTGAACATCTCTTCCCTCTCAGCATGGAATCCCTCTCCCTCTAAACCCATTACTAGTTAACAATCTTTGGTGCTTCCAGAAGCTCCAGGGGAAGTCAGGGCCGTGGAGCAGTGGCTCCTTTCCTCAGCAAGCATTTTTGTTGTCAGTCACCCCCCAAATTCCAGCATAAACAAGCACCTGACAGGGGAAAAGCCTGCACGATGCCGGTGCTGCACTCCTGGCAGGTTAGATGTACTGCTTCATTTTACTTTTGGGCTCTGGGCAATATTAATTTTTTAAGGCAAGGTTAGATCTCAAACATTTGTCAAAGGCATCGCTTGTGAAGCTGAGATTCATCTCCTTCCTCTTGCCACTCCCTTGCTTTTTTTTCCTGCCTCCCTCATCTTAAACTACTCTAACCTGTCCCCAAAATCACAGCTTCCCTCTTTGCCTCCCCCCTTGGCTAAACCATCAGTCACTATTGATTATCCTCTGCTATAGAGAAGGAGACGACTTTTCCAGAGCGTTGTGGAAAAGTCTGTGTGTGATCTTGGGCAGAGACAACCACATCCTCTCCACCAGGTGCACAGAGGATGGTGTCCCACTCACCTGAGTGAGAAGCCACCATGAGCCAGCCTCTGAGGGAAGGGGCTCTTGCATCTGTTATTGTCCCCCTTGCGTGAGGGACAATAACAAATGGTCCTTGGGCCCAGTCCTTTATGGGAGTGTTGATATCTCCAGGGAATCAGCCTTTGGAAGCAGACTAGTAAAAGCTAACCTTTTCGTCAGCACATATCGGAAGGCTGTTGTTGAGTGTGGGGTGTTTTTTTTTTCCCTTTCTCTTCTTTTCCCCTCTCCCTTAAAGGGAGAATAAATTAAGAGTTTATCTGTAATTTTCTCTGCAGGACAACTGCATTGAAGTGCCAGGCAGGATCCCCCATTGTATAAATCAATGCGTTTTATCACAAGCTTGGGCCTTCTGGTAATAAACTAAACAAGAGCTGCTGCTTTCTTCATGGATGTAATCAGCAAACAGGTGAGCACAAGAGCTTTCCTCATACTAATGGGGGGGAAGGGGGAGGCAGTTAATTTGACCTGGAATGTGGATTTAGTCTCTCCTGCAGCGGAGCTGTTTCTGCAGTTATCTCTCCAAGTCCAGCCTCTGTGGCTTTCTGTCTTATTTCCAGTCCAGACATGCTTTGGGAACCATTACCATATTTATAAAGCTACCTGGACTCACCGAGCATGCATGAAAGGGTTAGAAAGACCTATCTATTTTACCAGCTGTGCAACCAGCATCTGTAAGTGAGAAAAGGAGGAGAAAGAGAGAAAAAGAGAGGTTATTATGCATTTGCAGTGTAGCAAAAGCACATATGGTCCTTCAAAGGTAGCATCCATTAACACTAGAAAGTAGAACTGCCCATCTTGGCTGAATAAATCTGCCCTTGACAGCAAGTAGCAGGTTACCACATGCCCCTCTGTACTTTTACCACAGGACTAGGGCAAATTTCCATGAAAGTGCCTATTTTCTTGCATTATAGGGCAGACAAATGGAGAACATGAGCTCCTGGGGGGACAGGGAGCAGGAGGAGCCCATGTTGCAGGTTCTAATTCCAGGCTCAGGCATGGATTTAATATGTGGTTTTAGCCAAGCAAGAGGATTGTGATGATTATAACACAACATACCTTCTTTACAAGATAATAAGCATTGGTAAGAGGGCTTAAATCCATGGACAGGACACATCCAGGATCTAACAACCATGATCACAGCTATTCTAAACAAAAGGTTCCTGGTATGTTATCTCTGTTATCACTCAGCTAATCCCTTAGTGGTCTAGTAATCCTAAAGACAAAGGCAGTGAAAAAATAGTCTTGAATAAGATTGTATGATTTATATGAATATAAAGTATTATTGCAGAGTCCATTGTTTGGCCTGGGGCACTGAGGACTCTCTATTCTACAGCAAGGACATTTGGGGAGCATGTCTTTTTGGGGAAGCCTGCAGGGGATTCCCATTCCTCCTGAGTTCACAGGCTCAGGTTTTAACTAGAGCATCTCTTTCAGCTGCTGAGAACACACTGTTTCATCTTCATCTTTGAAGAGAAGATGATAGAGTGATTATAATGCTGTCCTTCACATGTTGGTGGGAGAAGCAGCTACAGAAGCCACAGGGATGGTTTCTTGCACAGAGAACAGGTCATATTTGCTAAGCATTTAGTGGGCCTGAGAAGTGTGGGCTAAAAAAAACCACTGTAAAGGTTAGGAAAAGAAAAAAAAATCTTTGGGCTTCTTGGACTTGTCTTCCTGTAGTAACACAGACTTGAAGAAGATAACACAGAGAGATGATTCACTTTGCTGGCTCCGGCGAGAGCAGATCAGCGGCTACTTACACCCTATATAAGAGAAAAGAAAAAAATATCGATCCAGAGTTCCCACATCTATGATCTACATCCTTGTGCTTCCCCTAAAGAAAATTTATTGCTCCCCATCAGCAATAAATCAGAAGACCGACTTTCCTGCTCCTGTTTAGACAGGTACACTGTTGTACAGTATGAGAGAAACTCCCCGAAGCAGAAGATATGAGGGTTTAACACACAGGCAAGTTCGGATAACAGTTCAGAGCTAAGAGAAGACAGACGGATCAGCTGCCACTATGATGGAAAATAGTAAACGTTTAATTATATTTAATTAATTTAATAGCTGTATTTCTTTAGTATACTAATGTATAAATAGATATTTATTTATACTAATATTTATAAATGTATATATAAATAAGTCTTTGTAAATATATACTTATTAAAGCAAACTAAATAAATACATATTTATAAGGGAGTATTTAGTGCATTTAATAAACATACACAACTTGCTGCCATGCTGGAGGATAAAACAAGGTGAAGAAAATTGGAAGCAAACCTAAGCAAAAAATACCCTTAGATTGACACTTTCTCCCTAATGGTTCCCGAAGCTCTGTTTTACTATAATTTACACACCAGTGAGAGATTCGGTTCCGATGTGCAGCAGTCCCTGAGATGGGATACAGTAATTGCACAACCAGGATAGCAACACCACAGCTGAGCACAGGCTGGGGAGTAAAAGACGGCTTTTTCAATGAAACTTGGACAAACTCCTCGGACTGGTGAAATTATTCCTAGTTTATAGTGAGTAAAGTCCTAACCACTGTATCCAGCTGAGAGGATGTCTATATTAAAGGTCTGTATACAGGGGAAATATAAGCTTCCTAGAGTTAGATACCAGCAGGTTGGAGGTCGATAAGGACTGCGAAGTCCTGAAAAAAATAGAATAGATTTGCCCACTCCGAGCAGCACACTGGTAGCCTAAAGAGAACTCGGGTACTTTTACAGCAATACTGCTGTACAGCCACTGAATCCTGGAGGAGTTCAGAGAGGCTGGCATTTGGCTTTGACCCCAGGGTTAATTCAGCTGTTCTTGCAAAATGAGAAATAGGGACCCAGGTTTTCTTCTCCTTTGCTATTGAGTCAATTGAGTGACACGGAGGTAAAACTGGCATGAAGGAGAATTGGGATCTCTAATGAACAGGAACCGCTAGGAGCTTTCCAATATTTGCAGGAGATGTCAAGATGATGACTGCTCAAAACAGACTGGCACAGGAAGACAAAAATTTTTATCCTGGATTGTTTCCCAAACTTGTTCTGGAAAGAGCTGGAATATTTACAGCAGGAACTCAACCTTGGGATAGTGGTCATTGAGATCCACAGGTGTCTTAATTTCTCCTACATATTTCCCTCCAAAGGAATTTCTCTAAAACCCAGTGACAGAGATGAGTCTGGGACTGCTCTATGTGTGATTTACAAAAGTCCCCTCCGGAGTGACACTTCAGACACAGCCTCACAGGGGTGCTGCACTGGTCATTTCCCTCCTTTTCCTCACAAACAGAAGATTTCCTCCCTCCCATCACTTGTCGAGGTGATTATTCCTCCGCAGCTGTAGATTACTTCTGTCAAAACCTCATCCACAGCTTCATCCAAGAGTTCAAAGCTGCTCTCAACCTCAAGATGCTGGATTAACACCAGGTCTTGACTTAATTCTGCTCAGGCAGTTCATCCTAGTCCCTCTCACAGCCACCTCTTCTAATCCTGCAGTTATTTTTATGGTCCTTAAGCTTTCCGAGCCCTTCTGTCTTCCCCCAGGCGCTGCACTGAGCAGCCTGTGGCTGCAGACACGGGACCTGATGCAAGAAGACAGACATGTACTTTGCTCACGTGCAAAACAGCTCCGGAGATACGACTCCTTTATTATTTTTTTTTTGTCTTCTTTTCAAAACCTAGCCTTTGGGGGAGTGCCAGCTGATGCTAATACCCAGGGGACTCGAGTATAATTGCCAAAAAGGGGGATGCAGCCAGCTTTGCTATTACCTTCGCCACAGACAGGAAGCCATTCAGCCAGACGCCTTTCGAGCGAGGGATCGGGTCATCTCAGTGCTGACTCAAAAGCAACCAACCCCTCTCTCATCACTCAGTTTTGAATTGTAGCTCTTTTTTCCCACTCCGAGCTCTCATTAACGGCGCTGGACTCACGATAGAACAGTAGAAACGTAGCGTCCTTGCCAGCTTGGGATTGTTATTTTCATCATACTCAGTGGGAAAAAGGAGCGCTGCTTGGTTTAGTAACTGGATTAAAACAAACTGCAGCACAGGAGTTGGTCTCAGCCCTCCTACTTTTCAGCAATGTCATTTAACCTAAGTCCATCTTCTCTCTCCATGCAAGAGAAACATCATGGTATCAACATCTGTCTTCAGCCCTCGCTGCTCTGGGCCTGCTTCGCATTCTGGATGGATCTGTGAATGAACACTTTTCAAATGCCATAAATATTTTATGAATTTCTATCCACTTACTTTAATGGGGGATTGTAAAAGCATTTAACCATATTACACCCAATCTCTCAGACACTGCATTATTTCAGCAGAGCTATTTTATTAGAAGCAACTGGAAGAATTGCTGTGATATTGTTTAAATATATATATTTCTCAATATAGGAGGGGAAGGGGAAACAGCCATGGAAACTCTGTGTCTCAGGTTTGTTCTGATGCACTTGAAAGGTTTCATTTGCTGTGCTTTGCATGACTGCATGCGGGCTTTTTAACTGACTCTGTTTTTATAGACTGGGCTGAGACTTGAGTCTGGATGTCTGATGGTCTTTCTCCTCTCCCACAATGCTAAATCCAGATGCAAATACGTGGCATTGCCCAGAAACACATCCAGGGAGGGGCCCTGCTGCTCAGCCTGAGACATCCCTCACCGAGGACACCACCCTGTCTGACTGGGACTCCGCTGTGAGCTTATTTCCTATTTTGCTTTTGCTGGACCCCAGCAAAAGCAGGCAGGAGAGACAGTTTGCACCATCCATGCCAAGTAGGATTCTTTCAGATAGAAAAGATTTTGCCAAGAGACCCAGGGGTCCCTACTCCAACCCCATTTCTGCTTTGGCAGTGAGGTGCTTGCGCCACAGGTCTGGGGGAACCCAGCCCCAGCCTCCCAAAGCCCCTCATCACCAAGTAGTCAAGAAAAGCCACCCTACATCAGACCAGCAGTACCTCACTCAGCAGAGGATAAAGATGCCACTTTCTTCTCCCCACACCTCCTCCATCCATTGTTTATTTCCAGCATTGCACAAAGGCCTTTAAAAGCCCATTGAGTTGCTTTTGACCGTGTCTCTGTTGGGTAAATGAATTTATGGTCTGCCAGGCTGATTTATGAATGCCCATTCTACTTCGAACAGGAGGGCTGGTGATTTCATACCTTCAGCCGTGCGGGACAGTGAGCTGTTCAGATCAAAGAAGCACTGATATTGCTGGCATGATTGATTCAAGCCTGAAGAATTACAGCAGGATCACACTCACACACTACAGTAATCGCAGGTCAGAAGACTCTTCTGCCATCAAAGACACCAAGTCTGAAGCCTGGGATGCTGGAAGATTTTTACCCTATTACCCCTAAAATAAAGCTGCTGTTCATCTATATCTGAAGTCTCTAAAATCCATTGATGTTAAAATGATAACATACAAGTTGGTTTTACTGGTTGTCCCTCCTGGGTCTCAGCTGTTGGCATACCAGAGAGAGCAGCTCTGCAGAGTCACAGGTATTGCAGCCCCAGCAGACCGGTACTCAGTGCTGATGGACTAAGGCACCTCAGAGAGTTTGTCCTCTAAGAACCTCACTGGTTCTTAACATCAGTTATTAAAATATTGGACATGTCTGTTTGCAGATGGCAAACTGAATTTTATATAAAATTCTATATGTAGTGGTTCAAATTATTTTTTAAAACTTTCCTATCAGAAACCTCTAATTTATAAATAAAGCATCTTAGAGTGTTTTTAGGGGTGGTTGTTGGACAAGTAACACAAAAAAATTGCTTTTCCTTCTGTGGAGTTGTTTTTATTTTATTTTTTTGGTGACGAATTCTACAGTTTTCAACCAAACACTCTTCTCTTCCATACCAATAACCAGCCAAGGTTTTTTTTTCCAAATCTTCTCTACATTGTGACTCCTAATCAAAGTCAAAGAGGCATAAAGTATAAGAAATTCAGAATTTCTCCTTCCATCTGTCCAGAAAGGAAGGTCACAAACTACAGTAACTTCTGGACCTATTCATCAAACTCTTGGAAGTCACAACTCCCAGATTAAAAGAGCAGTGATTGATGATACCTTTTCCAGGGGTTACATTGGAAAAATGTGCTCTTTATAATGGAAACAGAGAAGAAATTAGTTCTCCTATCTCTCTTGAGTCTTAGTGAAAGTGGAAAACTGAAGATAACAGGCTAAATCCCAAAGTCTTTCCTCCAAAACACTGCCCACTGAGCTTAAAAGTTCTTTAATCATCTTCCTCCCTTCTCTAGATGCCCCTTGCATAAGAGGGAATCATGATATACCTTTGGATAGCAGTGGATTATCCTGATTATTTTAGCTACACAAAAAATAGGATGCTTTTAGCATAAATTTTAATTAAGCTCTCCTAAGATTTATTGATCCAGGACCAATGAAACCTATCATTCTAGTTTCACAGACAACCTTTCTGACTTTTAACAGAAACTGCGTAGTTTCCACATGCCTTTATTTTCATGCTTCCCTGTCATGTTTTGGTCTCATGAGGTGGCCAGGCATTCCAGTGACAAAAATTAGGGAAAATAAGGAAATGTTTGCAATATGACTCATTAATACCACTTGCCCCTCAGTGCACCTGTGTAAAGTCACCCTGCTGGAATTCATCACTGCAGCAAAAGAGACAAAAAGAAGGACAGGAGATAGAAGAGAGTGGCCCAGATAAGATGTAAACTCTCAGATGTAACAGGGAGGTTTATAGCTGTGAAGGACTCCTCATTCCCAGTCCCAGTCACAGGGTTGTTTTGACAGGGCTGTTTTGACAACGCTGAGAGGAGTGAGATCAAAAGACACTGATCTGTTAAAGGACTGGACCCACAAAGAAGAAGAGGACAAAGCTGTCAAGAGCACAAAGCTGGGGGCTGCAGCAAGAGTGCTGTAGTAGTTCCCCAGGAGACAAAATGACGCCGAGGCAAAGTAAATGAAAAGGATAGACGTTATGGGTGCAGAGTTTTCATTTCAGCTTTTTCCCTAAACACAGGGTATTTTCAAAACAAAATATGACTTTCATTGTCAAGAGAAGCTGCTTCTAAGTTATTGCTCACTGTTATTTGCCGGAGGCTCTGGAAGATGGGGTGGAAGGGTAGAAACTCTGGCTACTACCTGCCTTGTTGATGTTTTTAAGTAACATGGTTGGGAAGGATCTGATCAGGATCCACCGAGAAATCCAACTGTTGAGAGGCCAGATTGTGTGGCTCTTACTCTTGCCTTGGGAAAAGCTTGGTGATAGGGTTTGTATCCAGGGCTAGAGCGGGATCAAAAGGACTGTCCTACTCCTGTGTTTGCAGAGATTTTATAGTCCACATTGTGAAAATCTCTTCCTCTGCCTGCAGAAAAAAAAAAAAGAAAATATGTTCCTATTGTAAAAAATACTGAGTAGTGAAAAACAGAGAAATAAAAAGCAGGGTTCATCAACCAGTGTAATGACAGCTATCGGCATCTGCAGAGTGAAACCCAGCCCCACAGATACAGCCAGGTCCAGGCTGGCTCGTGGGGACCTGGGGCAGAGCCCCATCTCTTAGCAATACTGTCGTGGCATCCCTGTTTTAGATGTACCCACCACTCTCAGAAGAAAACCCTATACACACCATGTGCCTATGTGAAAGCCAAGACATGTGAAATATGAAAATGATCACAGCTTAGACGGGGGTTGCCAAAGCTTGTCTGAGGAGGCCTGGGTGTTAGCCAACAAGTAACTTACAACTCATAAGATGAACAATTATCCAAAGACAAATCAGTGCCATGCAGTTTCTTGTAAGGCATCAGGCTGTCATTTCTACACTGGATAAACACCACCTGCATTTTTTCTCCAGGATAACAATGGTTTCTCTATTTCTATCACTTCACTAGGAAATCTCTGATATCTCCTTGGGACTGCCTAACCATCACTTCAGAGTCATAAAGGCTTCTGCAAGGATTTTAATTTTTACCACACTTCTTTCCTGCTGCCTTTTAACTTCTGCAGTGTGTGTATCCCCATGCTGGCCCCGTAACCTTGGGCATCAGCCCAGATCACAGCCCGAAGCCTCAGATCCAGGCTATGCCTCTAGAAGCCTTTTCCCTTGTAACATCTCTAAATAGATGTGACCTTTCTTCTCCTGCCTTGCAGCCAAAAGTTTTGTCCAGCTTCTCACTTCGTATCTCATAATGACTGCAGGGACTGCCCTTTCCTCTGGAATTAACAAATTAACAAATGCAGCCTGGTTCCACTCATACATCTCTCCAGGATATGGTTACAGAGATCCCTTTCCCAGCCCACTGCTGTCAGTGTGTTGCCCTCCGTATCCTCCCTTCCGGTGGCACCAGTTCTTCATCACTTCGAACATATGTTGCACATATTTGCTTTCACGGTCCATCTTCACCCACCCTCTCCCTCATCTGTCATTCAGCTTGGAAAGGTTAGTTCTCACCTTCAGTTGGCCCCTGGTGCCAGTCTTTCCTCGCCCACTTCTGACATCTTCAAACAAGCCATCCTTGTGTTTATCCCACAGTTCCTCATGCTCTCTTAAACATCTACAAGGCTGTCTCATGACACTCCCCCCAAATCCTTCCTAAATCAAATCATCATTGTGATGTCTGAAAAACCAATGGCAACTACTCTTCTGGTTCTGGTCTCTCACTCTGACCAACATCATCTCATTGTTTTCCCTACATTCCTGTCTCTCTTATGCATTTCTTGCTTTATACTTGGATGGAAAACTCTTTGAATCAGTGTCTGATTTTCATTCTTTACATACATACGTGACCCAGTCCCAGCTTAAGGTGAGTAGTGGCATGGAAATGACAAAAGGCAACTGTGTCCCTCTTTCCCTAAGTGGGAAAATACTGCTTTAAATTTCCGTGAAATTTGATCCTCATTTATTCTCACATCATGGTCACAATTGTGCCTATATGACAATGATTCTCCAGCCCTCAGCAATGGCTCTAGAATGTGACTGGCACATGCATTATTGTATGAATATCTCTGTATTTGTGTGTATTTTTGCAGAAATACTGTACTTTCCTGTTTGTGGCTTGTAAGAAGGACTACAGAAAGGACTTGAGTCTGCTACCAAAAAAGAAAACTCTAGAAATAGATAGCAGGGGATGTGCCAGGGGCGGGTGAGAATAAATAGTAAGAAATTACCCTTGGATACTAGAACACTTCATCCCATATTCCTAAAAATGAGGGCATTTTTGCTTAGTTGTATGACTGGTAGCAGTATTTGTCGCTTCACCAGAATAGCAGCCCTCTCTTGGTTGAGGCAGGGAGAAAACAATTTACAGGAGGAAGCTTGTTCTTTCGACATGTGCTCAGGACAAATCAGCCATCAGTCACTCACTCCTCCTGCTAATGTTGTTTCTCAATGCAGCAGTAACAGCAACATCTCTTCCCGAGATTCCCAGCCCTGGCTGGTGCTCTGTGCCTTTGTCCATGCCATAACCAGAAAGTAGGAGGGAATTTGGCTGCCAACCTGTGTAACTCCCCCCACCCCGCATCTCCAACTGGTCTGAGTTGGACCTTTGCAGGGGAGAGACTTTTCTCAGAGTGTTATTTCTCATTCAAGACAGCAAACGTTTCAGCCTGTGACAGCCTCTCGTCACTCCAGCCACCTGGTGTCTTGCATCTGAAATGCTAACCAAGCTGGGGAGTCAGGCTCCGCTTCCTCTGCTGACTGTTCTGCCCTGAAATAACAGGTCTGGGATAGCAGGGAAGGGTAGGGGAAATAATAACCCATCTCCTCTGTCATTTGAAGGGACCCCCACTGTTTGCATGTCCATCGGCTTCCCGGCAGGCAATCACAAGGCGTTTAAGGCCTTTGGTCCGCGCTTTCACTGTAAACTTAATCCACATAAAGCATTCCCTGAACTCCTAGAGCCTGAAGACCTTTTTTGACGGCTCCCTGCGAGGATGCAGGGAGAAAATGCAACAGGCAGAGCTGAGGTGAACATCAGACTTGTTGAAAGCCTGGTATTGGAAACAAGCGAGTGTGGATCTGACTCTGGCTCCTTGCTAAAAGCAGCAAAGTGACCTGAGGACATAAATAAACTACGAAGCAAAACTTTATACACGCAGCAGTATGCATTTGAAAAGTGCCAACCTAACCTTTGAAATAATATCATTTCCCTAGACCACATTTTCCATTTGTGCTAAAGTCACGTCTAGGTTGAGTTAATGCCACTGAGCAGGAGAGAGGTGAATTTGAAATGAAAGCAGCCACCTGCAAAATCAAAATTACTGTTTTGTACTGAAACAACATTAAAATGGATTTTGCGGGAGGATCTGGGAACAGTTGTTCATCGATGCTGTTCTTCCCTGTGATTTGAATTCCTCAGCTGGACTTCAATTCCCACCACACACTGTGTTCCTCCCTTGGGTCAAGTGACTGTCATATTAACATCCTCTGAGTCAAGATGAAACTACTGTTTGAAAGACTGGCGTCTCCAAAGGGATGGAAATTCTTATTTGAAGCAAACCTTTATTATTTAGTCTGTACTTGTAGTTCCAAAAGGAATTGGCATAGAGATTGATTTTTTGTACTGATAGCCAGGAAATATGTGAATTTCTAGTGCATAGCTTTTATTCTGGACGTAGAAAAGTACATATTGTTTACCCAGTATATAAATAAGATATTAACATCTCTTCAGGAAATGGCTGGACTTAATGCAGCTATGAGCAACCAGCAAAAAAATAGTGAACTACCTCTCGTCCCTAGAAAACAAAGTTTGGGGATAGCTTTGCATTTCACAAAACCACTTTGGAAAAATTTAAAATAGCTGTACAGCCTTCTCATGAATTTTTGCCCCGGAGTTGTAAAGGGGCCCTTCCCTCCAACCTGCCTGATGTGTTTGTTAGCTTCTGTAACTGGATTCTGAATATATATTTCCCCTTTATTTGTTTGCAGCTGTAATACCCAACAGCATCTAAATTGGATCCCAAGGGTCCAAAACATTGTCTCTTTCTAGAAATATGTCAAGTCTGGACAACCCTAGTAGTTATACACGTGGGTACCGCATATATAGTCTCTGAAGCAGATTTTGGAAACATTTTGAGTGTATTTCATACAGGAATAACACAGCTATCTGTTTGAGAGATGGGGACATTCCATGTGAGTACTCAGTGTTCAAAAATTAATGAATGCCATTGATTGAGTTTATCCTAGTAAATTAAAGAAAATTCTTGCAATTTTAGGATAGAAAAGGTACATTTCCTCACATGTACATTACCATCTGGCGTGGAGATGTATTAATATCTTGCAATATTTAGGTCATAAATCAAATCTAAGCCCTTATTGCACATTCAGAGAAAATTACTTTCTAGTGACATATGGCATAACCTTCAACTTCTATAAATTAATAAAATTCTAGCAAATCTACTCAAATTCAGATATTTTGTACCCACATTTTATTTTTATGGATGCTGTTAACCACTTGTAATGTTGGAGGTCTTAGGTCAATGCAGAGAGTTTATTGCAAAGCTAAAGGAAATTACCTTTCAGTGACCCAGGGCATGAACTTCAATTCCCACCAGTCAACGAGGAGTCCTGATCTAACTGTCTGTTGGTACACACAGAACACCAAAATTATATGCTGGGTCCTTTAGAAGGGGCACAGTTATAGCTGGTTGCAGAAAGGCGTGTCAAGGGAATCAAGTTTGTTGAATTGTGTGGATTTAACATATGTCTTGCCAGAACTCACCTGTTACGAGTCCTGTTCTTAATAGACTCTTTGTGACCTCAGAATTCATCATGCAAAAACCGTAATATAATTAGTAGCAGTACTTTTATATATCTGAGTAATAAACTGTTCAGAAGAGGGAGAAAAATCTTGCTTTACAGTGTCTAGGTTAAATTTTACTTTTTCAGTTGGTTCTTACTTATTAATTTTTGCAAAAACCATGTTTGTCTGAATCATATTTCTCTATCACCGTTTTGCAAAACAACACTGAAATTTGCTGCTTTCAATTAAGCTGTCAGGGTTTAGGTCCATTAGCTAGAAGTGTAGAATTAGAGACAGAAGATGCCACGTAGTTTATCTAGTCTTTTTCTGGCTCCTTGTCCACACTTGCAACTCATTTGCCAGCCCACGCCTTTTGATTAGTTACCATGTTTGATTTTTCTCTTCGGCCCAAATCACTTCACCCATCCAGTTCTACATCTGAGTCCATATCACCGTGCCATCTTCCCTTGGTTCTGCTTCTGCTCTCTCAAAACCACCACCCTCTTACCTAGCCTTTCCCTACATCTCAGTATCTTTCTCATCGCTGCTCTGTTCCTTCCAACCTTTCCTTGTTCCCTGAGGAACACAAGGTAGAGATTGTTTTTGACTTCCCATTCCCCAAAAGATCAAAAAGACCATGAAATCCAAATGTTCCAAATCTAAATTGTTCTCTTCCTCTTTCAGTAATGTCCTAATAACATCCCTGCTTTGGTCACCATTTTTGCATTTTTTTCCCGTCTCAGTGGATTACCTTTCCCTGGGTCTGCAGTTTACAAGAAAAACTCTTTATAGAAAGACTTAGCATCTTTTTTTTTTCTCTCCTTCTTTTGCACACACCCACTTCAGTTCCTTCGAGCAGATGAAAGACCAAGATCAGGTGGCTGGAATTTGAGGTTGTCAGTGTTGATGTCGCAAATTAGAGGCTCATTTTTAACAATAAGAGCAATTAGTCATCAGAGCAGGTTCCTAAGAGGTATGGTGAGTCAGCCTCTTTTGTGAAGCTGCCAAACTTTTCCAAAGGCTGTATTTTTGAATTAAAATCACAAGTTCTTAAGCCTGATGAGAGAATCACTGGGTGAGCTCCTGCAGTTTCTGTTTTGCAGCAAGTCGGGCTGCAATCATCCTAATGGCCTTCTTTGGCCTTAAAAATGTATGTGACTTCTGTCCTGGGTGGATTTCAAGTTCAAGGATTTTCATATCTTTCCTCCTGCCCAACTTCATCTTGCATCTCCTCCTCTGCTCTTTCTATATCCCATATACTGATTACTCCTCCAAAGCAATTTTCTTTGCAGATTTTTCAGTAGTTCATGTAGTTCAGTAGATTACTGCATGGAGATCTTTATGTCTGACTTCTTTTGATGTGAGTTTATAACTGTCTGAGATCAAAAAATAACTCAGACTATAGCCCTTTGGGCACAACATCGGGAACTCCACTCAGCATTAATATGGGCTATATAGAAGATTTCCGACCTGTTCGTCTCCTGACCTTCAGTGTACCTGCCACTGATCCTAACCCAGTCTAATCAGAGGTAGGAAAAAGGATTACAAGGACTCCCAGTCTGGGAAATGCAAGCTTGAAAAGGAGAAAGAAGAATTGCTTTGGGTGGTCTGTGGGGAACAGCGATAGTTCCTGTACTCTTGCCTGGCATCATTATTAATAACTTCTAGAGACAGGATAGTGGCCTAGGTGGTCTTCTCATCTGACTGAACTGACATTTACAGCACTACAGGAATGTGGGAGACTGCAATAGCAAAATGATGCATGAAATAATCAGAGCCATTTCCATGATATTTTAAAATTCTTTAATATATACATATATATATATATATAAAATTAACCTAAAGCTCATGTCTTAATGACAGGCCTTTTTCCAATACAGAAAGTATTTGATATGTCTTCTGTTGGGCTCAGGTTCCTCTAAATAATGATTCTTTTCCTTTCTTCTCCTTACAAAGCGTTCTGGGCAAATATATTTTCTATCAAACCTATCTCTGCAACAGAAAGTCAGGCCTCAGGAGGAAACTTTTGCACATTTCTTTAGTAGGTTGGCAATTTATCTCATCTGGCCTCCCCTCCCCTTCCCTCTCCTCTCATTCTAACCCCTAACTCCTGGCTTTAAGTACTTCATCCAATCAAAGCATAAAAAGTTTAAACAAAACAAAAAAGAAAACTTAAGTTGGATGTCAGGAAAAGATTCCTATCAGTGAGGTCTGCCAGAGCATAGAATAATCTCCTGTTGGGAGCAGTGGGAGTCCATCACTGGGATAGACTAAAACTAGATGAAACTAAAATCAAAATCAATATCATCATTAAGGGAAGCAGCCTGAAAGGCTGAGGGATGGACAGGAAAATTTGATGCCCCTAGAGTTTAAGAAAATGGCTGTGACCTGCTGTCTAGCATTTAACCAGGGTTTTGATCAGAATGATACATGACAAAGGGGTTTTTCAGCACTTTTTTTTTTTTTTTTTTTTGGTGCTTAGCTGTTAGAGTAGTTTTCTGCTTTTGGAGGGGGAAGGCCTTTGGGTATAGAAAAGACGCAATATTCAATGTGGTATTTGAGAAAAACACGTGAGGAGTATGATTGATAAAGTAATTTATTAACTGTGATTTTTTACAATGAGGAAACAGCTCAAGATCTAGCACTGGCCGCTGATTATGCTGTCTAATAATTGGAATAAACAAACCATATGAGGCTGGCTGCTACTTCTTGCAGTCGGCTGGAGTGCAGCTGTGTGAAGCAGCTTGTAGGATCTGGACCTCCGTTAGCTTTCAGACTCTGTCTCAGACATCTCCTGGCTCAAGTGCATCTATTTAAGGTCAGATTTTTTTCCAAAACCAAATATAAATTGGACCAGATGCATTAAAAAAAAAAAAAATCATTCTGATTTCTGAGCATGGGAAAGTTTGGTTCTTGGTGTGGGCATCTTCCCACTGCTTTGTTTCCATATTTTCACATCCTTGGAAGAAACACCCTGCCAATGGGTTATTTGGAGAGAACTGGAGTGCTCCCCTTTATCTAGATGCAGCAGAGGTATGTGTGACTTTCTAAAGAAAGAAATTCTTTGCAGTGAGGGTGGTGAGACACTGGAACAGGTTGCCCAGGGAAGTCGTGGATGCTCCATCCCTGGAAGTGATCAAGGCCAGGCTGGATGGGGCTTTGAGCAACCTACTTTAGTGGGAGGTGTCCCTGCCCATGGCAGGGGGGTTGGAACTAGATGATCTTTAAGGTCCCTTCCAATCCAAACCATTCTATGATTCTATGATTCTATGACTTATACAGTCAGAAATAAACGGCATGTCAAGGCTTTGTAGCACTACAAACCATTGCTGCTAAATATTTTTCATTGATAAATTCTCCAGCTTCTAGAGTCATGCAAACTTTGGTCTAAAGACACTTTCTCTCAGATCTTCTTATCAGGACTTGGGGGTTCCATTGGGAAATACTCAATGACAGACCTAGTTTCAAAAAGCAAAGCAAAAAACCTGTTCCCCAATGGGAACAACTCAGTGGTCCTCTCCTAAAAAACCCAGAGCCCTGTTCTTTCTGTCATGAACCTTTCAAAAAAACCACCAACAACAAAACCCTCCACCCTCTAAGAAATGCACCCCTTCATTTCTTCTTCAATATTTCCCCAATACTAATAATTTCTGGTCCTCCCTATCCTTTCAGTACTGCACCTTGCTTTCTCCTCAAGCACCGGCTTTTGACAGCCTTTATAAAGGATAGCAGAGAATGTGTGTTAGCTGCAAAATAAAGTCATGTTTTATTGTTCTGACCTCTGTAATGCTGGATGTAAATCAGCCAATTGCCTTTATTAATGATTTGTAGACAGCACTGTTTGAACAGAACAGTTTTGTTTTATTCAAGGAAAAAAAAATTAAAAAGAAAAAGTATCTTGGCTCCTGGAGATTGATTCCTGCTGTCAGGAATCATTAGGTATTTGGTACTTCTGGAGGTGTTGGGCTGTGGGCCCATGTTGGATAATCCCTCAATCCCTAAATCATTTCACTGTAAACATAATCTTTGAGTAACAAAGTCGGTCTTGGGTATCTGCCAACATCTTGGGATGAAGCTTGTCAAACGATTTCTCCAATTGCCTTTGGATGTAAATGGCTTGAGAGCCTGACCGCTTGGCAAGGCTGGGGATGCTGAATCAGCACTGAAAAAGCAATATGCATCTGTTCTGCTCCAGAATCCCTTCTGCTTCCATCCGGGAAGCACCAGATGCAATCTCACCCCAAAGGGTCACACCAGCCTCCAAGGAGCTTGTGCTCCTCCACTTCCTGAACCATCCAAGGAGCTTGTGCTCCTCCACTTCCTGAGCCATCTTCTTCCAAGAAACAGACATTAATTACAGTGGTCATCTTTGGCTTGAGAGCCACATGCTACCTTGTTATTGATGTCTTCCTCCAAGACCCTGCTGTGAGTCTGAGCTATTTTTCTGGGAGTTACAACTCTGCTTTGCAGAACTCTTGTTTTCCCAAGCCACAGACTGCAACCCCATAGCCCTTGGGGCTGTTGCTTTCCAAAACATGAGACAGGGAGATTTATCCCAGCATCTCTGTGATGCAGCCTGTCTGGGGGTTGCTGGGTAGGAGATGAAGCTCACTGCAGTTGTATGACACAGAAGAAATAGCTGCTTGGTACTGTACACGGCTTATGTTAAGATTTACTGTGATCTGAAAATATAATGGATCTCTTTTTGAAATATGTTTTATTACTTTTCTGTGTATCCCAGACTAGTCAGGACTTGTCAAAAATATCCTTTACTTATTGGGCATTAGTGAGATTGAGAAGACTACCCATGCAGCACTGAATGTCAAGAGAATGGCCAATATTTTTCTCATGTGAAAGTCTCTTTTAGGGATTATACCAAAGGAGACTTTGATGTAATACAGATTACATGTTTATGGAAGGATTTATAGAAAGGTTGCTTTTTTGGACACACAGATGACAAAAGAGACCAGTCTAGGCCAACTTGTTGAAAAATAAAGGCAAGAGAGATATTCGGGTATATTCAGAGTTGCTTCAGCTCCTTGGGCTGCAGAAGGCAGACACTGGAGCAGGCAGAAAGCCTGTTCTCCTTTTGCCTCGGCAGGGAGAACAGAAGATCATGTAGCTGAATGAGAGATCCTAATTTTCTTAGAGTATAGACTGGAAAAGACACCTTTGCTTAGCCTTAACCACACTCTGTATCATCCATAAGCTGCTGAAGGAGGGTCAAGATTGCTTGCTTCTCAACGGTCTGATTACCAAGCACCTTACTCCAGTTTTCCTACTTTACTGGGCCTATGTATGCCCACTAGATTTCATGCTGATGCTGTTTTGGTTTTTTTTATTATTATTCACTGTTTCTTTGGTCTTAGCTCCCTTGGCAAAGAGAGAGATATCATCTCTTCTCAGCCATTATATCCCACACAAACTAAACTCTTCTAGTCACGTTTCTAAAACTGAGTGAAGGAAAGGAGAGCCTTTCAAATGGTCTCTCTGCATCCATCCACCTTGAATTTATCTTTTCTGACCTTAGGTGACCAAGGCTGTCATGCCGTATTCTCGATAAAACACCATTAGGGCTTTGCATAATGGCATTAATATCTCCCTATCTCTTTGGGGAATTCTTTGCCTGGTACATCCTAGGATATCGCTTGACATTTTCATGGACAAAACTCATTGGTGATTCACAGTCCTCCTTTGATCAGCTTGTACACCCTGATGTTTCTCCTCTCGTGACATTTGCAGAGGATATGTTCCCAGTCCCAACACATGTAACAGTGTGAATTACAGCACCACAAGCCAGCCCCTTACTCCAGCCTTTGAGATTGTCCAAATCTTCCTGCCTGCTTCTGTGAAACCTTGCCTCCCAGTAAGCAAATGCTTGATCAGGTCTGAAAAATTGGTAACCAAGGTCATTCATGAAGAAATCTTTATTAACTTCCAAAAAAACCAACTCCTCTTTCATTTTTATTTGTTATTATGTCTCTTTTAACCACTAGCAGAAACCAGTTTACAAGTCTTATGTTAATTCTCAGAAAAACTAATGAAACTAATATGGCTTTGTTGAAATATTACACTGAAATCAAGATTGGTTAAATACATTAGTGTTCCTTTCTCTCTTTCAAAGAAAAATCATTTCCTTAGAGAAATGAGGTTAGTCTGGAACCATCTATCTTTGGAAATTGAGCTGATGAGAATGATTTCAGAGTGTCTGGATATTTGCTGACAGGAATGGATCTATTTTAGGTATTTACGTAGTTCATATTGTTGTAGCATGTGAGTACATCATGGCTTGCAAAGTATTTATTTTCTACAGACTCTTGAAAGAGGTGAGATGATGCCCGTTTTAATGATGGCAACACACTCATGGCCACGTAAGAAGTATGTGTCAGCAGCAGAACTAAATCCAAGTGTATGCTCACAGAAGTAGCATTTCCTAGTGGCTGTGACCCCAGCCCAAGAATTTTAAATCATTTGCCTCAGAATTTATCTTCCTTTTAGACTTCTTTCCCCAGGTGCCCTTACGCTTTTCAGCTCACAGCAAGTAAATGTTATTTGGTTTTGAATGCTGCCATAGACAGAGCACTCACCTTCCTGCCACTAAGCTGGGACTTAGTCTCTCCCAGGGAAAAGAAAGGTCACATTGACTTCTTTCCAAATGGCAGTCTTCCTTTTTTTTTCTTCTTTTTTTTTTCTTTTTTTTTTCTTACTTCTCCTGGTGCCATAGTATTTTACTTTCATGCAGCACCTCTCCTCCTGCTGGGTCCTTAAGCACTTTGCAGATGATCTGTGAAAGTCTTGCTTCACCTACCACTGCATGGAAAAAAAAAAAAAGAAAAAGGGAAGCAGTTTGCACCTATGCTGCTGGGATTTTTGACAGCCCATGGGAAGAAAAAGTGAAATTGCAGAAGGAGTCAAAGCAGGGAAAATTCAGTTCACCAGAGACTTTCACTGTCTTTCCCCCTTGCAATAAAATAGCACAGAAACCTGCATTGCAAACAAGGAATTTGGGACTATATTATGCCTTGCTCAAAATCCACGTGTCTAATGTCTCCGAGCCATCCTTCCTGCCACAAGATCCTGCCACACCACCCTCTGTATCTCAGAAGAGGACGGAAATGCTGAGGGCTCCTTCAAGGGGTAAACACAACCCAAGAGGTCAACGCAAATTGTTGAATTATGAATTCTTTGGGGTGAAGCCATCCTGGTGGCCGCCCTGCCCTCCTGCAGCAACTTGGCCTGTTCCTGCTGGGCACTGCAGCAGCGCTGGGGGCAGAGGCCATTATGATCATGAACCAC
This sequence comes from Limnodromus scolopaceus, assembly GCA_028565335.1. Taxonomy (NCBI): domain Eukaryota; kingdom Metazoa; phylum Chordata; class Aves; order Charadriiformes; family Scolopacidae; genus Limnodromus; species Limnodromus scolopaceus. The sequence goes on from JAOXNO010000008.1 coordinate 7,927,582, forward strand.
AGATGAATATTTTGGCCTTTTATCAAAGCCTCTTTCAAGCAGAGCAAGGCAGGCCCTCCAGTCACTAACATGACATCCCTTGGCCCGGCCAACTTCAATGGGGAAGGATTTACCCTGGTGTCCCGAGGGATCTGTCAGATCCACCTGATTTATTTCTAAACCCAGCTCGTGTCAGCTGTAGCTGTGATGTGCCCTGTCACAACTTCAACCCTGACCTGGCTGGAGGCTACAAATATCCCTTGGAGAGGCTCCATTTAGGAGGTGGCTTTACCACTTTGGCCACCATCGCGGCTTTCTGGCGGCTCCTTATTGATGCCGCATCCAGGTCCCTTAATGCTCCCACTAAAACACACTGATTAAATCATGCCTCTAATTGGTTTCCTCATTGCACAGACATAAAATTCCTCTCCCTAATAGAGAGCTGGACTGTTTCAGCCTGCACATCTCCAGCTCACGGCTGAACTTTCTCCAGCAGTTCCAGCAGCTTCCCTGCCGCCCGCTCCCCTCCGAGGCTGCATCCTGCAGCCTGCTCCATTGCGGACCCACAGCACCCCCCCCTTCTGCCTCCCTCTATCCCTCTATCCCCTTCTTTTTGGGGAGGTTTGGGGCCGGCTCCCTCCCTCGGGCTGCCCTCCGGTGGCCGCATGGGAAAAATGCAGCATCAGCTCTCCCCGCAGGGTACCAGGGACATCGGAGGGGGGAATCTCCCTTCTCTCCTGTCCGTGCAGCCTCCTTAGGTGACTTTTACCTCTGAAATAGAAATATTCATCTGTTCTATGCCTCTCCTTGGCCACCTACACGTTCTGTTTAGAAATAAGATCTGTAATGCACAGAACATGGGACTGTCTCACTGTCCTTCTCTGGCTCATCATACTCAGAAGTGGGAAAGGGTGATGGACAGTATGAGATGCTCTCACGTAATCTAAAATACAGTAGAAATTAGGGGGATGCCCCTCAGGGTCAGGAATTGGTAGCTTCTGTAGAGGTTGAACTGGGGAAGGACTAAATTGGGATTATAGAGATCTTCTCCAAATCCCAAGAGAGCTCTGAAGGCCATAAGGGAACTTGTGTTCACCCCTAGGCCTTCTGGGTGCAGTTTTCTTGCATTCCCATCCCTGAGGGCCATCTCACTGCAGTGATGGAGCATCTCTGAGGCTGGTGGGTGCTGTGCTCATACCTCCCCACCTCTTGCCCTCCTCGCTCTTCCAGCTTTTGGCAGCGTTATTGTCATAGCATCAGAGAGCTGCTGGCCAAGGAGCCAGCTGGACCTCATTACTGGCACTGCTAGACCCAAGTTCTTCCTGCTGGGGCTGCTGGAACTTTTCAGTCAGGACCTCAGGTTGAAGGGATGGCACAAAGCCACCATCTTGATAACCGTCCATGGAAATAGCCATTTCCCTTCTGGAGTCAAAGCCATCTTTCCCTCAGGCCTCTCTGCTGGAAGCAGGACGGCCATTAACAAGTCCAGCTGAGCAGCCACATGGCTCTACACTTGTCTGAACCTCCTGAAGGTCATGGATCTGCAAAAGGACGGGGAGAAACCTGTGGGCCTCAGACCTTTTTATGCACTAGAAAACTACTTTAGATCATTACTGGGAAAAAATGTACACAAGTGATCACCACGGCTCTCCTTGCTGCTCGGGATGATGCTCTGTGTGATGCTGTGTGTTTACTCATCACTGGAGGGAAGGACAAGAGCAGTGATGAAGCTACTGTTGTGTGAACTGTGATCTCCATATGCAGGTGAAGGCCAGTGCGTGGGGAGGGCCAAACACCATGAGACATTGCCTAAAATAGCCCTTTTCAGGAGTCGATTCTATCTCACAGCTTGAAAGAGATCATGATGTGCAAGCCCAGAACGTGTCAGGTTTTTCATATTGGGCCATTTGTAGCTTTCCTCCTGCACTTCACACTTCCATCTGCTACTGCTGGGTTGGCTGCCAAAGACTACCTCTGTGTCTTTAAAGCCTAAAGACCTGCTCCTGGGAGTAGCCACAACAGAAAGACACTGCCAAGACTTGCAGAAGAGTATGACATGGCCCCGGACTGGTGGGGAGGACAGGAGCCCAGAGCTCCCTTGCAAGGAAGGATGAAAGACCACAAAGTTTTCAGCCATCAGAGAACATAAACATTTAAGTGCAATTGGCAGGAGAGACAGATCTGGAGAAATCCCAGAGGAGCCCAGTCAGAAACCCAGAGATATTTTAAGACCACATTTGATGTGTCAGAGGACAGGTAACGGACACTGTTCTTGTGGAGATGAGGCTGTGTGCTGGTGACTAAGTCCAGCAGGTGTGAAGCTAAATCAGACACTGCTCAAGGCCTGTGTCCCATTTAATTACCATCCTGAGGAAAGAGGCTGGGCCTGGATCCAAGAAACCTGGTGGACAGGAAACAGGAGATCTGAGTCCTGCTCCCACCTCAGCCACCGAACTGGGAGGTGAATGTGGGCAACTCAGTTCTCCATGCTGTGTCTCTCCTCCCCTCTGCAACATGTCTTGGCTATTTAGATCAGCAATTTGGTCAAGGAAATTTTAGGACTGTACATCTTTGTTTAGCATCCATCACCAAACTCTGATAATGTTTTAATTGCTTTTTTGCAAGGGTAAAGTCCTCCTAAAAACACCTTGGAAGCTGCTCTGCGAACAGCATCCAATTACATAAAAAAAAGGGGGATGATGTCTGCCATCAGTTCCCTAGGGGGAGGATGGTTGAAGGATGTCACCTACTGTCATCTCCCAGCATACAAGGGGAGACGATCTCCCTTCTTTCCAGAGCTACTATTTCTGCTGCAAGGCATGGGCTGACCCTGCTGTCAGCTCCAGCACTGCACAGGAGGAGGGGACATATTCTAATGCCTGGGCAGGAGCTGCGAAGGTTTCTTGGTGCTGAGCTGCCTTCCCTCCCCAGCAGACCCAGCTTGTCGCCTTAGATTCACTCCAATGTCACTCATTTAACTGAAGTGCCTCCACTCCCCGCAACGCGTGGGGCTGGGAGGACAGATCTTGCTGATGAAGCCAGCATGTCTGCTAGCAGGGAGGACAGCCAGCAACAAGCCAAGGGTATCTTTGCTCAGCACCATTTCTGAAGGGCACAGCTTGGATGCACGCACAAACCAAGCCAGCTGAGGACCTTTTTCACAAGAAAGCTTCATTTTCCTCTGGTAAATCAGGACCACGTGCCCACAGAAGTGACCTACATCTGAAGATACCCCTTTGAGAAAGCTCCAGCAGCATCAGTCTGTTTGGCAAGCTGGTTCCTGGCAAGGGGCAGAGAAGATGTACCAGCATACCTTCCCAAGAGGGTTTCAAGGCACCATGCTTGGCTGGCCCTTGTTCCCTGTCTGTCTGTCTCCCCTTACCTTGTCTGCTGCACACTGGCATTGTGGTGACTCATTCATGCCTGCTGGCTCCCTGCAGTAATTACCAGTGGAGCTTTCTGTCGTCACAGCTCTTAAGGTGGGCTCATGCTGTGATAAATAAGCTGCTTAGCAGCATGGAAAGAAATGGTATTTAAAGTTTAATATCTTTTTTTAGCCCCTTCTCAAAGGATGCTGATTTTGTGATCTGTTTGGGAAGATGCAGTAGGCTTTGTTTCTTTCTGCAGTGGGGACAGGCACAAGGAGAGGAAGGAGAAATGGGAGTGTGCCCATACATGTAGCATGACAGAGCCAGGCTCTCTCCCTTCCCTCTCACCTCCCTAAGCTTTACAAAAGTGACTGACACCCTCATTATACAGTTTAATTCAGGCTGGCAACCTAACTTGCCATTGCAAGGAGTAGAAAAAAATATATATGACCCAGCAGCAGTAGGCAAAGATTGCTACCCACATTCCCAGAGGACCATCTGGTCCCTGCTGTGGGTGTACATGGTCTGTAGATCTTGACTTTCTGGACTGAGCATCCTGAGGTCCAGAGCAATGCATCGGGGAGCTCATGCAGAGGTGGGACAGCTCAGCCTTGGGCAGCTGTTGAGATTTCTCTCCCTAAACCTGCTCAAAGATCAGTGTTTACCCTCCCATTCCTAAATCTTGCAGGAAGGGGAAAAAAATAAATTAAGAAGCTCTCTTCCTCAGCCATGCAATCACAGGGCTTAGCCCTCCCATGACGCTTTCTGTCCAGGTGCTGCAAGGATTGCAGCTCACCATGGAGTTCAGCCAACACTTAGGTTTCTCCCAGCCTTCAAGAGGAGGATTAAAATAATTTCATGTTTATCCTCCTGATCCCTCCCACCCTTGCATTGAGAAGACCATCCACTGCTTCACAATTCTGATGGGGAAAGTGAGATCTGGGGAGTCCTTCACCCAAAGGAGGTTTAAAACAGCAGCAGAGGAGCAAAGGGACACCTGGACCTTCTTCGAGCCAAGTCCTTTTGCTTTAATAATTCAATAATATTCTGGGGCAGGGAAAATCTATCCTAAACCAGGGTATTTGGGATTCAAAGGCAGTAAGGAAAATCTTCAAGTCCCAGTACTGTGTTTTCTCCCTGGTTTGATCGCTCAAGGCAGATACAAGGAAGGCACTGCTGGCCAGTGGACGTACAGGGACAAGGAGGCTGTGATGGGCACAATTCAAAGTCACCTGTGCCCGGCGAGGTGGCACAGAGCATTCAGTAAACGGGGTTGCTGCTGTTGCTGTGAATTATGTGTTCAGATTTCATACCTCCAGAAAAGCTGGCAGACTCCAAACAAGCTCTCTGAATTCAAAGCCCCATGCATCAAGTTACCAGGAACATGTGAGTGATTCCAAAGGCTTGTACTGCTTTGAGTAACAATTTATAACAACAAAAGCCTCATTTAAGACAGGGACCCCTGTGGGAATGTTCCTATTCATTTCTCTCTTCTGTGGGTAATTGCAGAAAGATGACATTTAAGTTGTTTTACAAAAGTGGCAAGGAAAAAAAATGAAGGAGGGGGAAAAACAGAGAGAAAGATGGTACAGTTGGATAGGGTGAAGGAGAAGACAGTCTGGCTAAGATTCCCAGAGGCCAGTAGAGAAAGGTTTGTCCTGAATAGCAGTCTCAGTTCACAGCAGGGAGGCTTCAGCCATGTGTACTCAGGACAGTGGAAATGCATCATGGAGGTAGAAAAGCAACACTGGGCATGAGAACACAGCTCATCCCTCCAGCTGATGGGCAGGTATAAAGTGTGGGTGGGTGACAGAGCCCAGATACTGCTGCCCAAATTTGAGACTTTTGGTATGGTCATGAACAGGAGAGCCCTGGCTGCCTGAATACCTCAGGGCTGGGAGCAGACTGTCCAGCCTCTGGATGCAAGTAGCCAAAGAGACAAAGGAGTGTATGGTCAGTGACAGGGAACTTCAAACCTCTTCTAACATCCTGATGTAGAAAGAAGAAGACCAAAACTCAAAGGCTGGTTGAAACCCCTCTCTCTATATTGGAGAAATTCCTCTGGGATGAAGAGCTGCATTCCCCCTAGCTTGTGTGAAGGTGATGAACCCTCTTCTGTTCTGCAGATTTTCAGAGATTTACTACCTATTAGAGGAATTTAAATACATTCAGTGTAATTAAACCCAGGGGAAAACACAAGCCTTTAATATCTCATGATTTCTAAAATATATAAAAAATACATCTTTCCCCTGCCACTCTACAGAACTCCTGCCCATGGAGACAGGTTTGAGGAACCCACAGCTGGAACTGGCTTAATCTGCTGAGCTGACCAGCTGGACGTGTGTGTGCGCGTGTGTGTCTGTGTGTGCAAAATCACTTTGATGATCCGTGACGGAAGGGCAAGTGGGTGAGGAAGGGGGGGTGCCAAATGGGGCATGTTCCTGCAACGCAGGGATAATTGGCCCTGCAATGGTAATGGCAAGCTGCTGTCAGCCTCTGACAAAGTGTGCGAGAGATGAAGTGACACCCTGACAGGTCCCACCGACGTCCTGGCCTGCCCAGCCTCCGCCAAACAAATGATTACAGCATTTCTGCTGACATTCAGGAAACTAAATTGGAGGTAATGATTCTCCTGAGGGGCTGGGAATAGGGATGGTAAAAGGGAGCCTCACAGCTATGCACGTCATGTGGGACTTTTTATTTCCACACTCTTCCCAACAATCACATAAGCTTTTCCCACATGAGCACACACGTGGATCTTCTGAGGAAATCACCTCCCAGTTTCCCTTCCCCAGTAGAGGTCCATGTATTCCCCAGTACACTCATCCATCCCAGCTCTGGCCACCCTGTGAATCCTGGGAACAGAAATGGGATAGAGATGACGACTTCAACATCAGCTGGGAGTGAATTCACCCAGTCTTCGCTTTTGCTTTTCCTCCTATGCTACATCTCAAACTCCCTTTCATACTCGCTTGATTTCCATGTGTTTGCAACGTTCCCTCTTATGCCGAAGCAAGGAGCCCATGGTGGGCACATGCAGAAAGCACAGCGAAAGAACAATATAAAGAACTTGTGTAACTCCTACTCTAGCAGCCTGGTTAACTCCAGCTCTGCCTTAAAGCTGAAGCTTATATCAACAACGTTACATCGCCGTACAAGAACAAAGTGATGAAAATCTCTGTGGGTACCTAGAAGGCTGCATTCCTGCTGAAATGGTTTACTGCAGCTGGAATATTATGTCAGCAATGGCGATGTGCTCTAATCTAAATCCAGACAGGTCGTTGGGAAATTCTCAGGTCTCCTGTTTTTCAGTGAAGCCCCGTCAAATGGCTTATGGCTTAAATTTACATTGTAATGGCCATACAAGGAATAGCATTTAGATTGACTGGAAAGAAGTAAGAGAGAGGGAGAGAAAAAATTAAACTTGCTGGCTGGAAAGTGTCTGCCAAAGCATATAACAGCTCCACCTCCTTGTGATATTCAAGTTCATCATATCTAAATAAATATGCTTGGAAATTGTCCATCACAAGGGAAAACAGTCATCTCAAGGGTACTGTTGAAAGCATATGTCAAAGGTAACACCATGGGCATGTAAATTGATTCAGAGTACTTAATTGGCACTGTTTTCTTTAGTACATTGATGTCATTCCAGAACAATCCCAACCCCCAGCACACTAACATCAGGTCATATTGTGAGCCCATTTATATCACAAGGTTATTTCCTTTGACTCCAATGGATTAAGCAGTTCTACATTGCAGTAGAGAGAGGTCAGATGTAGATCTTTTTCGCTTACATTGAATTTAATTGATTTTTTGTATCTGTTTAAAAAACTTCTAAAATAGAACATAATGGAAAATGTTATTACTCTCTAACCCTCTGAAACACAGCACAGAGCCCACTGTGCCAGGTGGTGTATGCACACTCACAAATCAAAACCTTCCTGATGCATGGGCAATATACCCCAAAGAGGGAACAGCTTTCACTCCTAAATGACTCAGAGAACTATTTTACACCCCGAAAACACAGCCTTTCAACAAGCTCAGTTGCTTTCCTGGATAATCCCTCATCTTTTCTAATCCTTCCTGAAGATCTCTTAGCTCAATAACTAGCAGTATTTAGAAACCCTTTCTTTTTCTTTAGGTAATTGCCCTCTTCAGATACTACTGATCCACAGTCCGATAAACCTCCTGAGGCAAAGCCCTGCCCCTGCTGTCCTCACAGAGAGTCCATTCCACAGTGATCCAGCCCTGATCTCCTCTCAGTTATTACCCCAATTAATGCCAGCTACTCATCATCAGCAAGGCCTCTTAAACCAGGTGGATCGAATTTGTCAGACCCTTCTTGGTGCTGTTAACATTTGCCACTAAATTTTGGGAAGGTAAAAGAAGTCACTGCAGCCACTGCTGCATGATTATTTGCCATTATAAATCTCTTTTGGGCCCTGGCTTCTTTTCAGCTTGGACAGAAATGTCTTTAGAAATGGTATGTATATGCATTTTCTCATATGAGCAGTCCTTCAGCTTAGTCCTTTAGAGTTCAGTGAAGTGATCACCGTAGCAGGTTGCCCCCCTCTTCCCCACTCCACAGTTACCACTTCAAGTGGTAGCACCTGCTAAGAGGTGTTATACCCAAGTCCTCAACTCCTGCAGGGTTTTCAGGTGCTTTTTGCCCATCAGTGAGCTCAGTTCTGCTCTGGGTTACCTGTCTGAATGTTATTCTTTTCCTGTGGCAGCAAAAGGACCCAACTGAGAGCGGGATCCATTTTGTGCTTCGTGATGCACAAAGATGGTAAGGGCTTCTCTCGCCCCTGAGAGCCCACAGATTGCAGCCGCAATTCTCCATGTCACGCTGTGTGGCATGATGACCTGCTCTTTCTTTCTTTTTTGTGACAGTCCAGCAATTGGTGTCACTCCATCTCTATCTGCCCAAATATCAGAAGTGCTACGGAATCATGGTGGCTTAAGGATTTGCTCAGTTGGTAAGTTTATGTCCATGGCTTTCCAAAGGCTCTGCTTTGGCCATTTCCAGGAAAGAAGATATTCATCAGTTAATTTGGGGAACTTCTGTTCTGTGTTGTTGCCACAGAAAGAGATCTCTGAAGGAACCTAAGGGCCCAAGGCGATTTCAGTGCTGATATTGGCATACACCCTCGAAAGCTGTGGACATTTATGTCTTGTTGTCACTGCAGATCAATTTCTCTCTGGTGAAAGGACTAACATTCTATAGAAATAGCCATTAATAGTTAACAGACTGTTGAGACCATTGAACCCCCAAACTGAAGTCCTGGTTTGGAGCATGGATTTGAAACTCCATTTCCTGCCTCTCTAGCTTAACCATTTCTGGCAATCAACATCTGTTTCTGTCCAGAAATTCCACCTTGCACAAAAACTTTAGTTAAATGACATCTTAAAATGAGAAGACTGGGATTAAACAAACGTCTGTTTTGAATGAAAAGTGGGTTTGGTCCAGCTGTACTCGGCTCTTCAAGCAGCTTGTTGTTCCCTCTGTAAGAGTATTGCCAGTGGCCCGTGAAGGACTTTGGACAAGTCTTCCTTCATTGTCATGCATCGATCTCATGCATTGCAAATCCAGCCAGTGGCTGAGGAGTGGGTGTCTCTGCTAATTGGTTACATCTGCCTCTAAGGCCTGGCTACCAGCTGGCAGAGGTGATGGCGTTTGCAATGCCACCTTGGCAGAGAAGCTCTACGACTGCCATCTGTTGGCTTCCAGAGCCACATTTCCTAGATAAACATGGCCTCCCCAAGGGAAATGTGACTTCTCATCTGTGACGAATGGAACATAAAAGGCACCTCCAGCTTTCCCGGGATCCTTAGGAACTTGCTGGGCTATTACCAAATGTGAAGCCATTATTTTATAATGGACATAATCCTTCGCCTTCCTGCATTTCAGGTAAGAGGAACATACTCCATTTCTAAGGAATCCATGTAGAGTTCTACCTTGCCTCCAAAGATTTCTGTATTTGAACAGAACCAGAAAATAAATGAAGTTTTACTGTTTTGTTTTGGTTTTCCCATTGGTGATGCTGAATATTTAATCACAGCTTCACAAGGACATGAATTTCTCTTTGGATTCCTCCCTGAGCTGTAGTAGCTGATCCTGGCTCAGGAACAGATCTCAGGCTGGTCCCAATGGACTCTCTTGTTTTGTCCAGACTTGGCTGTTCTTGCTAGTTTGCTGAAAGGCCTTCAGGTACTCAGAAGAGAAACTTGTGCGCACATGTACGTACGTGTGTGTGGGCAAAATATATATTTTTTTTTCCCAGAGGTTTTATAATAATGCTTTTGTAATGGAAATTTCTTATTGGAGAAAAAAATTAATAAAATATGAGCTTTCTTCTGAACTGTTGTCAGGGAAAGTTGTTTGGGTTCCCCGGGTGCAAAAGAATATCTGGAGTTACATCAGGAATTTCTAGCAATTTTGTATTTGTGTCCACTGAAATCCACAAAAATAAGGCAGATCTTTCCATTGAGTCCTTCTAACAAATGGATAACTAATGATTATCATATTTGCTCCAGAAGGTTGGTTGTTTCTTCTAAAATGTGAATAGCTGAGTTAAAAACTTTAGAAGATGGGTATCATCTAGAGAAATCTGCATTGTCTTTGCTGACATAACCATTCCTGACAGATTGATTAATAAATATAATACCGGTACTCGTGGCAACAGGATCACACAGGAACAGGTACATCAGTTATAAATAATGCTGGTCAAAGCTTCCCTCTTAAAAAAAAAAATAGTTAATATTCAACCTTTTTAAAAAGCAATTATTTGGGAAAGATTACTTTTAAAAAAACAGCACCTGCCTGTTTGAAGTATCTTAACTGAAGTAAGGCTTATTGTATTCCTTTCTTTCTTATATTTAAAACCACATTGACAATTTCAAAACAACAAAAAAATCTTGCTTAGGTAATACTGTAAAATGGAAGTTCCTAACAAGGCTCTGGGTACTCTGTGGGCTTCAACACATTCTCAGGGGCTGGAAAACTCTGGGGGTCTCAGATCAAATGCTAAAGTGGACATGCTGGACAAAGCACCCGGAGCGTTTCCTCTGAACCATCAACTCCCCCAGGGCTGATGGATTCGTGTGTTGACTTCTCATAGCGGAGCCTTCCAGTCTTTTTTTTCCAGGAGAGGCTGCCCGTGTAACTGAAGAATCAGGAATTACTGTTACCAGGATCCTGGCTTCAGTGCCCCAGGGCTAAACAAGCTCAGATCTGTGTTTTACCAGTCCAAAGAGACATTTCATGAGTTTCAACCAGCATCACAAATATGCTGGGAAGGAAACATGATCTAGGCTGCCCCAGTTGTCAACACAGAGAGCCTGAGTGCCGCACTGGAGCGGGCAAGCCTTTGAGTTATATGAAAAACAAATACAGAAATATTATGGGGTTTGTTCTGTGGTTTGCTTTTTTTTTTCTCTTACTATTTTTCCAAAGATTAAACACTGGGGATTGGGCTCATTAAGAAATATGGCACTGTTTGTTGTAAGCAATTTCATAAAGACACCGGGCTCTGGATCAACAAGTTACTTAACATTTTAACCGCTTAATTATATGCACAAATGAAAATCCTCCAGCATGTGCTTAACACTCTGTTGAACCAGAGCCTTAGTCCAGTTAGCAAACTTGTCATGAACTGATCCCGATTTATACGAATGGGTTTATTATTTGTAAGTATTCACCAAATAGGTTGGACAAATAATTTTTTCAACCTATTGGCTTTTACTGTTTGCTTTAGACTGTTTGCTAGTAATTCATTATTCATTATGGTTGGTCAAGTGCAACACATGATGCTTCTGAACAGGAAAGGCAGGGGGGTAAAAGGAAAAAGATTAATGAATAATGAATAAAATACTTCCTGGTATAAATCTTTGTGCTGAAGTGAGTGAAACATTAAAAATTTGCAAACATTTTCATAAATTCTCTGTTGCTGCCTCTATAGTCAAGAAGAGAAATAATATGACTTCAGGAATCATTGTTAACCCAATGGGGCATTTTAAGACACTCAGGGTAGATACTCAAAGGCAGTAAGTGCCAAAAAATGAGAATGGACACCCACCAAGACTTTCAAAGGTACTTAAGCCGGCAGCATGCCTAGGGTGCATCACCAGCAGATGCTCTCAGGCATCTGAAATTCCCAGTTAGTGCTTATCTGCATCCTTTGAAAAACTTCTGCTCAACCCCACCCAGTGATCTCAGCAGGAGGCCACAAAAGCATCTCCTGAAATCATTACTTATGAAACAAAAAGCTTATCACATGTTTGACCTGAAGCACATGCTTGAATCCTGCTACAGGTTGAAGTCATGCTAAGAATGCGCATGTGAGTCGATGGAGGGGAGGGAAAAGCAAGGAAGAAAGCAAAGCTGCTGTGATCCTTGCAGGGTGTCTCAGGGGTCTGAGGGTCAAAGAAGTGACTCCTTCAAGCAGTCAGTGGGGGAATAGACCTGGCTGGGGGCAAAGGTTTTATTTGTTTTCCAATGTAAAATAATAATATTTTGTTTTAAAAAAAACACAAACAGTTTGTTTTCACTTTTTAACCAAAAAGCTTTTTGGTTTTAACAATCTAACAATTAATAGAGAAATCACTATTTTCTATAGAAAACACTGAAATATGTTCAGCTGAAACATCATTTGTATTTATGAAAAAAACTCTTCCACTGAATCTTCTGGAGAAGGCTGGATAGATTTTTTTTTTTTTTTTTCCTAGGATTTTGCACTCAGGGAGGTGAAATCAAATGAAACTGAGGGCACTGTGCTTTTGGTTTAGCAAAGCACAGCTGAGTCATTTCCATTTGGGGAAAAAAAAAAAAAAAACAACGAAAAAAAACCCCAAACCGTCTTTCTCTCCATAAAACTTTCTACATCTCACTGTCTATGAGATATTTTCTCTTTTTTGCATGCGGAGGTGTTTTGAGCAGAGCTCATCTCGGGCTGTGTGGGGGCATTTGCCCCCTGCCCGGAGCCTCCTCTCTCACGCCGTCCGCGGGAACCGTGTGTCAGAAGCGATGGATTTACGAGCTCGCCACCAGCCGCGGTGCCCCACTCATTAGAACCAATTTGCATGCTGAACATCAGTATGACAGCCCTAGCGAGGGATTTGTTTAGCTAATTTAGAGTAATGGAGAAGAGAAATTAATCACTTTAACACTGATGCTCCCTGGCAGGGCAAGGCTGGTAGCCATCCCCCCCCCCCACCTGTCAGCAAGGCACCCCCAGTTCTCTCCCTATTTCCGTGCGTGTTTGCCCCCAAACAGAGAGTTCAGGGATATAATAACAGGCCTGGAACACCAGGCCAGAAGCTGTCAGAATGGAGAAAAAAACAAGGCAGCTAGCGAGTGCTTACAGCAAGGTTAAAGCAAACAGGATTATCCCTTCAAAGCACTGGAGAGTGCTGATGCTCCCAAAAACAAAGGACAGGGCAGGAGCCTCGGCCATCGAGCTGTGCTCAGCTGTCCCCAGCCCGCTCTGCCACAGCTGGGGAGAAACCGGATCGGGAGCTACCGCCTCATTAATGATTGATTAAGGAAATAGTGCTGGGGTGGAGGAGTCCTGCAGGTGGTGAGCAGCGCTCCTCTTCTCTCCAGGTGCTTCGCTCCCCCCTGGAGCGGGAGGGCTGCGAGGTGAGGGCTTGGAGATGACAGTGCCCAGCACAAGGTTGACAAGGGCTGGGCTCAGGGGTCTGGAGGAGACCAGACCCCTGGTCTTTCTTCTCACTTGGGAAGAAAGTCAGATATCAGTTAATTTTCTTTTCTTTTTTAGTGTATTTCAATATAAACCTTTTGGTTACCATACTCAAAAAAAAATCTATATCAAAATATGCTGTTTAGCTAAATACAGAAAATATTCCCATTATCAGAAAAAAAAAAAAAAACCATAAGCCTTTTAAATCTTTCCTATGTATTTCGCTACTCCTAGGTATATTTAGCATGTTTTAGGCATATACCATTTCCAGATAAAGGAAGATCTGAGTTCATGACAGCTGTGATATGAATAGAATCCATATTGTAAACTTAAATATCATTATAATTCCTTGTTTGTTTAACATTTATGCTCACCCTGTGTTGCCAGGCATGGTCGTCTGCATTCCTTCTCCCACACTCTTGTTTACAAGTCTAACGTGAGTGTTGTTCCCTGGTATAAAGTAAACACCCTGGTCAGTAAATATGCTGACCCCCTCAGCATATTTAATTTCCCCTGTATTGTTCCCTAGTTCTCCTCTCAAGCCTGGAACGGGTAGGAGTTTTCACGTGGAGTTTGTTGTCTCCCATTTCTCTGTTACAAATGTGCCCAGAAGAAACCTTTTCTGACCTTCCCTCTCTGGGTGCAGGTTGGTTTCTGTGGAGTTCCTCTAATGTAGGACTCCTAGTCACTGAAAAGCATTAGAAACCCACATATCATCATTTATAGGTGCAATCCAAAACTCATCTCCTTTTATAGGCCCTAGCTTAATAATTGTGGCTGCAGAATGGCCGCCGGTATTATTCCCAGAATAAGAACTACTGAACTTAAACAAGTGTAATGCAATAAGGGAGAGATGGAAGTACCAAGGCTTTTATGTACAGAAATGATGCCAGATTGTAAAAATGTGAATGCTGTAAAATAATGTCTTTAATTATATACATAGGAAGAAGGTTTGCAGCAGCAGATGTCTAAAGATAGGCTCTCAAAGCACAGACTCGTCAGCGAACTCTATGGAAAAAGAATGGAGAAGACGTTTAGATATGGATTGACAGGGTTTATTTCAGGTTTCCTTAGATGAATGTATGCACGTGTGTTGGTGTAAATCAAGAACAGGGCACTTAATTGTAATCATTAGAATTGATAGGAATATTTAAAAGAAAGATTTGGTATGAGAAATGGGAGCTGGAAGAATGGACCATGAATGATGCACAGTGGTGATCCTGAACTCTGCTCTCGCCTTTGCGTTGCAGAATGACAAGGACACCCCACAGAGCCCGGAGGAGACCTGCGCCAAGCACTGCACCATCTGGGTACAGAACAGGTAAGGGACATTCCACCACTTGCCCTAGAACCTGGTTTCATTTCATAGTATTTGCCCTTAGCAGCAGAGATGTAGCAATAGCTGATGGGGACCTTCAGGCATCGGCTATTGTAGGTCTGTCATGAGAAGATGTTAAGGGATGACTAGCAGGGAACCAAGGAGGATTTTCTGATGATGAGGCAAGGATATATAGAAGTATCTTTAGCTAATGAGTGTGTGCTAACTGTCTGTCTGGAGGTACAAGATTTATTTCCTTTGGCGGTGGTTTGAAAAGACTGACCCTAACAGAGACCAGAATCATGGCCCTCGGGGCAGGTTGTGTCCAGGGCTTTCCCAGCGTGCTCCCACATGTTAAGGAGAACCCAGTTGAGCTGCTCATCCGTGGCTCTCAACACACCTCCTGTTGCAAAGTTTGGAAAAAAAAAAAAAAGAAGAAAAAAGCCAATTACAACCCTGGATGACTTTTTCTTTATTTCGTTGGGATTTCTATCACACCTGAAGAAAGGTATTTTTGTCCAAGGCTTTTCAGTAATTGGAGATTTGTGGGGAGTTTCACCCAGCACTTAAATCAGAACAATTGCCATGTTTTTAAAAGATTATCCTAATGTTGAGCTTTCTTTTTTTAATGTTTTATAATAAAGTCCCTGAAATAAAGGCTGCAATGTAGTTGCAATAGAATTTACATTAGCATATTTGGAGAGTTTTTTGATCATTTTTGCATGCATTAGAATGAAATATTCTGTAAAAATTAAACATTATATGTAAATGAGTGCAACAAACCTACATTTTGAATAATAATAATTCATTATCCCCCAATAATATATGTAAGTGGCTTCCTTTTTAAAAAAAAAAAAAAAGGAAATGCAGTGTAGACATTAATTCAGCACAGCAGAAGTTTACAGAGGAGATCCACTGAAATTAGAATAGAACACATTCCTCATTTGCATAAATCCCAGAATCCCACCTGCCAAAACCCTCCAGCTATTAATAGGTGATATGAATGTCACTCGATGCTCATTTATAATATTGTCGCTGTAATATAATGCATATTTAGGGCAGATTTTAAGAATCATTGTAATTAACAAAGCACACCATTACCAGCAAGTGTTTATTTGTGTTATAGGATAAAGATGTTGCATTTGGAAACAATTATAACTCTAGAGGTGTTGAATTACCCCCTTTAGAAGTGTTGCCTTCTTTAAGAGTGCAGTAGATTTCCACAGGCTAGTTGCATGTAAAAAAAAAAAAAGATTTAAAGAAAACGGCACGTCTGTGTATCTGCAATGATGATAATCTTTCATGTGCCAGGCCACGTCTGTATGACATGTATTTATTCTTCACCCCAGGGCTGTCTATATTTGAAAGCTCTTTTCTCCCTTCATAGTTCTTTATGTGGAAACTGAGTTATCCATCTGTGAGAAGAGACTCTTTCAAAGAGCTTAACAGAGTTAAATGCACATTTACAGGTGGAGTTACTGTGCGCTCTTCTGTTTTCACTGTTTTGAGTACTGTTCTCACAAGGTAGATATGTCCAGGACAGAGCGTGACTTGGTGGACTGGGTTATATTTTCTTTCTCCTGTCCTAACGAGGAGTTGGGGGAGTGATACAGCGTCAAAACTTTCCGGTAGCAAAATGGCTTTCTGGTAGAAATTATACAGAAGGATTGCATTGTTCAGGTTGATACTGAATTCCTTCCACAGTAATTCTCTGGCTTATTCCAACATGAAAAATATTTCACGATTTGGCCAAATATAAGTTACTTAAAATTTTATCACCCACACCCTGCGGCAGAGCCATGGCAGCCAACATCAGAGCTGCTGGCTGACGAAGAGTTTCCTGCAGTTTCTGCATCCCTAGATAAAGGCAACGATGCCTCAAGAGCTTTTCCTGGCTGGGGAGATGGTGGGAGGCAATGGGAGGCAGAACCAGAAGGAAAGAAAGGCTCTCAAACACAAGAAGGGTAGGGCTTTTACCCCCCATTTACCTATGTCTGGCTCAGCTGAGGGTACCAGGACAGAGCTGCTTCCTTGGGGCACCACCTGTCCCCCTCTGCCAGGGCTCTAATCAAGCACCATAAACCCCTCGGGAACTGCACACAATCCCTCCTCACTGCGGAATTCACCTCCTCTGCTGGCACAGATGTTGTCACACATCCCACCTTAGGGAACAGCCCCCGCGCCATGGCTGAGAAGCGCTAGAATAAAATCTGTGCCAATGATGGCAGAGCTGTAGGTAAAGAGGAGGCAAAATTCTCATGTCTTTTATGTGAGTGGATTTATTAATTCAAATTTGAATTTTTAATGCAAATCTCTTTAAAATTTCAGTTTTTTGAGCATTTCTACCTCTTCCTTTATAAAACTGGTTATATCCCACCTACAGTGCAGGGTTGATTGAGGCAGATGTAGCCATAGATTTAGTAGTCTCCAGGCTCTGCTTAGGACAGATTTCAGTTTAGATTTTAACTAACTGACATGGTAAGAAAATACTGTGTCTTCCCACCCCCTTTTTCTCTCTTTCTTTCTCTCTTCTGAAATATTTCAACAACACTGAAAAAATATTCTTCAGCACTTTCCACAGGGAAAGAAAAGAAAATAAGCAACATTTTTTTTTGTCAGAAAAACCTAACCAAATTTGATAGAGATACATCTGTTCAGAGACTCCAGAAGAAAAAAAAAAGAAGAAAAATAAAAGAGAAAAAGACAAAATGGAAACTCTCGCAGCGCTTGCCTGAGCACTGCTGAGAACAGAGACTTGTTGATCCTCAGGCTTTCTGATTGCCCGAGGAAAAGAAATAATTAAAAACATTAAGTGAATAAAACACTCTCTGAAAAAGGGAGCCAATCTCTTTAGCTGAAACCCCATCTTGTCTTTTAAAGACCTTTAGATAGCAATCAGGTGACCGGCTCCCACTCTCTGGCTGCTGCACGGACCCGTGTTATTTCACCACTGCAATTATTTTGGAGTCCCCGCTCCTCCTCCTGCGGCCACTTTTTATGTGTCACCCTCAGCTTAGGAAAAGCAGCGTATTGTATGAGACCGACAGTTTGATATGATCAAATCCATCTCAGTTTATGCTCTTTTTCGGCTCAGCTGTGGCAATCCTTTGTAACGGATGTTACGAGCCGCAATCATTGGAAAGTCACCCCGGGTCATACGTGGGTTCAGCTGCACTTTATCAGATTGATGCCACTCCTTTTCCTTGCCACATCCTCTGGCAGCTTGCTTGTTTTGATGCCTTCATCTAAATTCCCCACTGGAGATCACCCACCCCTGGAAGGGCTGGAGGGAAGATATCCCTCTGTAAGAGTGATCAGAGTGCAAGAGCAGAAGAGAAGCCTTTGAGCTTTCTGTGTTTCCAGTGAAGTGGCTTATGAAGCTTTAGCCTTCTGCCTGCCCCACTGTCCTGCAGCCTCCCCCTCCCCACTCCCAGGCATGACTTTGGGGGAAAAAAAAAAAAAAAGGAAATTAAATTAAAAAAAAAAAGAAGAAGAAAGAAATAAAACAACAAAACAGATTATCCCCTAGAGAACAGCTGTCTGACCTGGCCAGGAACTAGGCTGCAAGGGGCAAGCACAGCTCATGCAGAGCAGCGATGCTTTGCAGGGCAGGTATTTTGCTATCAGGGTTATTTCACTATTGCAGGTATTTTGGTGCTTTTGGGCAGCTTTGACGCCTGAAGGCAGAGCCTGGGACCTGGCTCACTCTCCCCGTGGCAGCTTTCCCCACCCCAGGTTGCCATGTCCCTGCTCCTGCTCAGTGTCCAGCCAGATGTGGCACTGCCGGGACCAGGAGTCAGCGTTTCCCTTGTCCAACAGCGGGGCTGGATGCACGGCAGTGACGGCAGCAGCAAAGGAGACCCCGGCGGGATGGACTCCAGTGGATTCCCCTGCTTGCCCTCCTCCATCACATGCAAAAACTGCAGCTGCTGGGCCGTAGGTCTGCCAGCCCAGGCACGGACACACACTCAACACGCTCCTCAGAAACGCGCACCTCACAGCTCAGGGGCAGGGGGGAAATCCAACCTGGAGACACCTATGGACCCAGGCTTTTGTGGAGCAAAGCCACTAGTGAAACGCCCCCCACCCACCGACGCCGTGCGCCTCCCCTGCCGCGCCGAGGTGCCGATCGCAGGCGAACCGCAGGCAGCCGCCTATAAATAAACACACCAAGACAGCCCCAGCCTCCCTGTCGGCTCCCCTCAGCCTTTTTGGGTTAAATATAGGCATTGGCTCGGCGCCAGGAGGAGGTACAAGTGGTTTCAGACTCAAACAAATTGTTATGAATCCCATTTGCAGTGTGAATATGCTTAGTGAATGTTTCTTTCTCTAATGAGACCAAAATAGCAATTAACAGGAGCCCTAATGCTAGCATTCCTGAGAAATATGCGCATGCATATTTTTATCCTTAAGATTATTCTTATCTGGCTTCAAATGCAGAAGCCATCTTGTCTAAACACCTATGACACCCATCACACCTGTATCTGCACCTTTCTATTTCACACTTGGGCACGGTCAGGTTGAGATGTGTAGGGCAGAAATACCGGCTTTGAATCACAGCAGACCCAAGTCCTCATTGCTGGTAAATCCCAGCACCTTTTTTTTTCCTCCTGGTTTTGTTTTTCTCCTCTTGAAGATGACATAGGAGCAGAGCTTTTTTCTCCCCGCTTCTTTGCTTGCTGCATTCAGGTTTTCCTATCAGGGTTTTCTTTTTCTTTTTTTTTTCTTCTTCCTTTCTTTTTCTTTTTTTTTTTTTTTCTCTTTCCCTACAGCCAACAGAGTGGTTGGTGAATACAAAATTAGCCAATTCAGACAGAGGCCGAACATCCCGAGAGAGCAGGAGAGAAAGAGAGAGAGACATGATCAGCCCTTGCCAAATAGGCTCTCTCGGCTCCGCCGCGCGTTTCTCCCTTTCTCTGAAAACCACATGAAACAAATGAGAATTATGGGGAATGCAAATTCCCAGTATATTCAGGGGCTGGCCACCAGTGACCCTCCTGCCTGCAGCGTTTCCCTGCTCTGCCCCTGCGCTGCCGCAGCACGGAGCATTTACATCCCAGGCAGCCTCTCGCCTGCTGCTGCCTCCCCGAAACACCTGCGAAAAAAAGGGCCTTTTTTTTATCTTTTCCGTATGAACTAACAGGTCTGACCAAACCCCTCTGGAATCAAACCACACAGGCGAATGCCCCTCCCCTTAATTCCACTCATTTAATCCGTATCTCAGTCTTGCTCGTCCTGTTAAGGGGGATGCTTTGGTCTGAATTCCTGGTGGGACAGCCCCCTGAGATCACCCTGGGGTTCTGGCGCTGGGGACTGCCAGGTTGTGTCTGTGCGGTGAGGCGGGGGGGTGCTTTGGATGCTCCCTGCTCTCCTGGCTTCCAGCCTGCCCACGCCAAGCACCTGCCGGAGAGTATTAATGAAAATCACAGGGTTCAGGGCCAGGTTTTATCCCCATCCAGAGCTGGGGACACATCTTGGGGCTTCCAGCTGCGATGTACACGGTGAAGCCCGTCCAAAGAGGAGGCGATGCCTGGAATGAGAGCGTGATGAGGCTGCATTTGGAGACCTGCATCTGCCATGAGCTTCACAGCGGGACCTTATTTCTCTGAGGAGTCAAGGAATGGTTTGCTCTCCTTAGCTTATTAATATTTGCTTAGTGCTTTGAGGATGTAAGTTACACTGAGAGTCTGTGTGGTAGCATAAAAGATGATTTTAAACATTTTGCTTGCCCATTCCTAGTTTTGGGAGGAACTGATAATGACTATTATGAATAACGCCCTCCCTAAAGTGGTCAGTCAGCTGGAAAACATCAGGATTGCTTTGGAATATCCTCTTCCTGTATTGCATCCTTTGAATGGGGAAGCAAAGAATTTTAAATAGAAGGGAAATCTTAAGGAGATTGACTTTTTACAATAACCTTTCAAGGTCCCCATAAGTGCCAGGGCATCCAGTCCATAGAGTATCCTGTAAGGCCAAGTCAATAATGTTATTGACTGGTATCAGAAAAAGCTCCTCAGGTGTGTAGAGCTGGGACTTTGGTGTGAGAAGGGGAAATAAATCCATCCTAAGCAGATATCTGCAGCAGCATGTCTAGAATAACAATATTATTAGCAGCAGCCGTAGCGCAGAGATGCAAGGCCACGAGACACCACTGGAACTCCCGGGAACGGGGTTTTAGCTGGACTGGTTTCCAGTTACCTGTTGTGTGAGCTCATTTAGCCTCGCCAGAGCCCCTGACTTTTCCCATCACCCCTTCTCTTGCATTTCTCCTCTCCCCTTTCACCAGTTCCCAACCCAGCTATATCTCCCAAGAATGGCTGATTTCCAAAGTGCCAGCGAGTGCCTGAGAATTGCGTAATTGCAATATAATTAATGAATTAAAAGAATGAGATGTTTTAAGTGCTTTCAATATGCCAGTACCTATAATTATCTACAGAAAACATGTTCATTAACAATCTTGGAGCGTGAGGCTGTGGCTCCTGCCTCTGAGTGCTTCTTTCTCTGGTGGGGCTGGAGGTGGAGGTGGGAGCAGGGAAAGGGCTTTCGCAAATCTTTAGAAAGCTTTGTTTTCTCCCTGGCTTTAGAGCATGTCAGAAGAGGAGTGAGAGTCTGCAGAATGTCTGGCAGTTCCCAGCAGACGTGGAGGCAGCACGATTTGCTAGACCAGGGTCACAGGACCTGTGTCCAAATCCTGGCTCTGCCACGTGAGTCCTGTGCATGAGCTCAGATGGACGCGTGCACTTTAGAAGCGGAGAGTTGATCCCCTGCCCCAGACAGCCCCATGCCATGGGTGGAAATTGCAGCCACTGCTGTTAGAATAGAAGAGGTTTGTGTACATTTTACACTATTTTTCAATGCAATGCCATGGCCGGTGCCGAGCCTAGGGAGGGAATTGCCAGGCTTCACTTGTACCGGTGGGGAAACTGAGTATTTCCTCTCCTGGATCAGTTGAGCAAGAGAGGAGGAGGCTGGGTCTTGCTGCAGAACTGACCAGAGGAAGGCTCTCGTTAGGAGGTTGGCAGTGCTTTTATCAGGACATGGTGGTGTGCATGAAGAGCTTGATTTTACTTACAGGGGTGTAAATCAAGAACAATTCCTTTGATGCCAACGGAGTGGCCGACATAAGTGAGAGGTGAACGTGGCCTATTGGTATTGAAAGCACTTAAAACGTCTCTTGAGGGCACTCTTATGAGGGAGCTCGCTCTGTGAGGCTGATTGACAGGGTACAGCTCTGCTCAATGTCTGTCCTTCCCGGGATCCTAAATTGTAAATTAACTCGGCCGTAGATGTGCCTAACACATTCTCTGTCTGGAACGTTTTAGCTGCGGAGCCGGCTGCAGGCTCCGTAAACCGTGTTCTGTTAAACTTGGGGGATAAACGGCTGGTTCACTTGAAAGGGTTGAGCAGGCAGGACACAGATATCAGCCCACTATCCAGTTTAGGGAAATTACTAAGGATGAATTACAGGGTTATCTCCCCACTTTAGCAAATCCCCGCGTTTCGATTGCAATAACCTGTTCTTGCTGAAAAGGCAATACCCTCCAGCAGACAGGGGTTAAATATCCGGCGGCTGAGGAAGAAGCTGAAAGCACAAAAGAACCACAGTGGGGGCAAGTGTTAATGAAGGAAGATCTTTGCTGGGGAAAAAAAAGCAGTCACCAGTTGACAGGGTTGGGCCCTGGAAGGCACGAAAGCCTTGACATTTCCATTCAGAGAGACCTACGTCCAGAGAGCGCGGCCTACTCCTTGGAGGTGGCTTTCAGCATCCTGAAACACTGCCACCGGGGGAAGAGCCAAGATTTGATGTGATTGTGCTTTTTAAGCTTAATGGGACAGAATTAACTGAAGGAAGACAGTTACAGCAAGAACTGGTTCCTGATACTGTTCTCACACGGGAGCGGGTGGTAGCAACAGCCCAGCTTTCCGCAATTAGAGCTGCACAACCCAGCCTCAAAAAATGTTGTATTTGACTTTCAAAGGCTGTTTCTGTCCTGTATGTGGAGGATTAATCAGTCATTTAGTATTATAGGAAGTAAAACATTGCAGTGGAATAGGGAGAAAATGGTTTCCTTGTCTTGCAAACCTTTTTTTTTTTTTTTTTTTTTTACCTTACTCTGTCTCATCCTCAGTCAGAATGAGAAGCCAGAATCAGGAAAATGTTCACAAAACCGAGCTCTGGAAAACATAATTTAAATAATTTTGAAATATCACGCTTTGATTTGGGCATTTTCTGAAAAACTACTTCAGTTTGTAACAGACAAGTAATTTTAAAGGGGAAATCTGGAAGGTTTTGTTTCAAAGCGAGAAAATGGAAATTTTGGCAATCTTAAAAGGAATAATGTTTTTGCTTCATGTAAAAAAAGTCATGAAAACTGTCTCTTTACTGAAAATATTTTCGTTTTTGACAGTTTGCTATTTTTCAACCAAAAAGTGTTATTAGAAACATCTGAAAATAAACACGGAAGGAAAGAACTTCTCTATGGTAGGAAAGACAGGTACATTTCTATGAAATAAAATGAGTTTCTTGATGTCTGCTGAGCACTGCTCTTAGACTAAATCATGAGCACAGAAAATATGGCTTATTGGTTTTTTGGGTTTTTTTTTAACCATATCAGGAGGTCAGGCCATACAACTGCTTGTACTTTTTCAGTGCTACCCAAATTCAGCAAATATATCCTGAATATAAAATACAGATTAATATACAATGGGCAGAGAGATCAACCTCTAACTGGGCTGATTTACCCATGGGATGAATCAAGTCCGCTGTGTCCACGCAACTATTCACCCTCTTTGCACTTTAATTGTATCTCCAGCTTTTGTGTCCATCTGCCAGCAAAGAGCCGAGCATGGCACCGGCGTTGCCAGCGCAGGGGCCCTGGCAGAGACAAGCCATCTGGCCACCCCCATCCCCTGTGTCGGCCACAACAGCAGTGTGGGAGGGAGCCAAATTCAGCTTTCGCTGCAGCATAAGGCAGGAGTCGGCGGGTGGCTCTCCGCCGGACATCAGCTCTTCTTAAAATCTTCAGCCAGCCTGCGAATTTTCAGGGCGGCGAGCCACGTCCTAAAAAGCCAGGACATCATCTGAGAATTTCAGTGCATATCAGAGAAGAGCAGTCTTTTGATTTTTTTATTTATTTTATTTTTTTTTAATATCCTGTGATGGCTGTGACTGTTGTGTTCCTGGTAATATCTGCAGGAAGAGCAGCTTGTGGCAAGGGAAAAGCTAGAGAATAATCCTGCGGAATTTAAGGCCAGACAGTGTTACAAAATAAAATATCTTCTACATCCAGTAGCACTTTTGATTCTGGATTAGCAAGAAAAAAATTGACCATGGACAGGACATCTAGATCTATTCTTTCTTCTGCCACAGTTTCAAAGCACAGCTTTGAAGAAGAATTTTAACCAAACCAGGCCTTGGTTTCCTTATCTGAAGAATATAAATTATAACACTTTGCTTCCTGACACAGTTCTCAGCAAGCGCAATTCATTAACTTTCCTGAAGTGCTTTTAAATCTCCTGTTTCAGGCACTACACAAGTATTCAAAGTAGAGTTCACAGAGCTAGCTAAAACCACTTAAAATGAAATTAAAAATGCCATAATTCCAGATTATGATAAATCACACTCAGAAAAGTTCTGATGACAAGTTTATGAATTTTTCTGTGTTTGTGGGGGCTGCAGGAGTCCTAGGAGATATAAAAAAGCAATTTTTGTGACATTCTGAGATTGAAAATTCTGTAACACATTTAGAATTTAAAATTTCAGCTCCCTGCTGCAGAGCTGGGAAAGGATGGAGGAAGAGCTGGAAAGATGAAGAAAAAAAAGGAAGCGAGTGATGTCTAGCCTCTCCACCTCTCCTGATCTCCAGGAAAGCTGCTGACACTTTGAAATTCAGACCTAAAAACTTTCAGGCACAAGGTCTCCCCGGGCTCAGGAGATAAAGAGCTGCTTCTCTTCACAGCTGGTACCCTGGGGACCCAGGTGGGACTGAGCTGTGCCCCATCCCTAAAGCTGCCAGGGGAAGACACCTGAGAGGGCCTCCAGCCATAGGTGATCTGACAGTCCACTGGCTAATATTGAAGGGATAGGCAAGCTGTCCTTTTAGTATGTGAGCATGTCTGTCTTGCTCTCTCTATTCTCCTTGTGTTCAATAATGTAAATAAAGTCTTTAAGAAGCCCATTACTTTCATCTGCAGTTCTGAGAGAATTGCTCAGATTCTCCCTTGGCAGCTCTGTTTGTGCATAATAACAATACTCATAAAAAACCTCGGGAAAACAACCAAACCAAACCAAAAAAAAAAAAAAAAGATAATAATAGTAAGAGCAGTAATAAAATAAAGGTTTGCCTTTTAAAGATGCTTCCCCTATTTGAAAGAAAAAAAACTGCAAAGACCTTGCTGGTATCAAAGTATCAAACTCCTCTGACTGCACTTGCAAATTTAATAAGGGACAGCATTTATTTTTTTGGAGGCAGGGGTGCGAGAGGTGTGTGAGTGAGCTGGCACCAGCGAGACACACCAGGTCAGGCTCTCAGGGCCTCAGGACCAGTCCCCCAGCATCCGCAGCATCCACGGGCCAGCCAGGGCAGGCTGCTGGTTTTCCTCCCTTTCATACCGATTTCAATCTGCCTTTCAAATCTTGGTAGTTGCTTTTTTTTTTTTTTTTCTTTTCACTCTTTAGGATTCTCCTCTCTCCTTTCATGCTGGTTCCTTTGTCACCTCCACCTACCGTCCATGCCTCTTTTATTTTGGCCTTGAGCTGGTCACTTGAATTGCAGTCGATGGAAATGCGCTTCCCTGCTGTGCACTTGTTCTCACCAAACAGCTTCTGAAGGCCTAAGCCTGATGCACCTTGTGATGCTCTCCTGAACACCACATGAAGGAGACAGCTACAGTTTTTCCTCACTTGAAAGGTGTCAGGAAGGTGTCTATGCCCATAAATTTAACCGTGGTAGACCTATATCCCTTGGCCAGAAGGTACCTCACTAATGCTCATCAGGGCTGACTAGAACAAATGTGAGGGACCCAGGCTTTGCTGAATCTTGGATTAAGTTGAAACCTTTTCTGAAGTCATGTTACTTTGCTAAAATGTTGTTTTGGAAAGAGAACCTAATATGGGAAATTTGGGGAAAACTAAAACAATGTAAAAATAGCTCTTTTAACATTTTCACTGTAACACGTTTTTGTTAGAGATTTTTAAAAGCTTTCCACTTTGAATTTCATTGTTAGTGCACAGTTTTGCTGATTGCAGAATAGAAACAAAACATTTTGTGGAAATAAGACACCCATCCAGCTTCAGAAATGTTATTTGCTTGGGTGTTGTTTTTTTTTTTTTTAATGCTTCTCCTCTGTGGAGAATTTTCAAACATTTGCTATTTTCATGCAATTTGGCACTATGTCACGTTTGAATATCTAGATGGACTTGGCAAAACTGAGATGTCCCAAGCCACCACCAGTGTCTTGAGACCTTTCCTTGCCACCCAAGAGGACAAAACCTCTGTTCCCTCAAATGGTGTTCCTTCCACTCAATACCATGCTCCTGTTCCTGTCCTGAAAGCCTTACTTTTCCTCTGCCTAAACTTCATGTTTTTTATAGAAGTCATTTTAAGGTCAAGTTTGTTCTATTACATTTTTTCCTGTGTAAATTGAACCAGTCTCATTGCGGTACTCACACCGCTCACTCTGGTTTACTCAGCTCATCACCTTGCTCTCTTTTCCCTGGGACAAGCTATTTCCCGGGGAAGGAACTTATAAATATTTTATTGTCCGTCTTTGTGAGTCAGTCTTTGCTTTGATTGAATTCAACAAGTTAGGGAACAACAAGTAAATGCTGTCACTGTAACAGACAGCGAGGGAGGCGAGGGATGGCCCATTGCTGGCTACTGGGGTGAACGCTCAGCAGAGACAGCGAGTAAAACAGGGGCCTCCCCATCCCGTTTGTGGACCCCTTTGGAGTCCCACTACTTGTAACTTGTAATCTGCAAAACTGGTTAAGCAACATATCATCATTTCTTCCTTTGAACACCTACTGGAGTCACGTAAGTTGCCAGGAAATAATAAGCCAAGCAGGAAGTTCAAATCCGACTCTGCTGGCTCGTGCTGGCTTGTGCTCCGTCGCCCCCATCCCACCTCCCCTCTCCCCTCTGCAACCTCCAGCAAGATTATTTGAGGTTCAGGAGAATAGGTTTGGTCTATAATTAAAAAGAACAGGGTTTTCTCTTTTTTTTTTCATTGTTCTACTGAAACAAAAATATAATTCTGTTGAAACAAAAGCGTGTCTCACTAATGCTTCAATTTCCATTACATTTTCGGCAGAAGAAAACATAAACACATAGTTTGGCTTTTCATTTTGTTGAAGTGGGACTTTTTTTTCTTGGCTGTGGTAAAAATGTTCATTTTGATGATACTGTTAAAGTCATACTCTTTAAACACATGGCTTATATTGAAACAATGAACAAATATTATTTGATGTTTTCTGCCATGTTCGCTTTCATTATAATAGCTCGACATTGTTGGAGTTGAAGATGTTCATAAAAATCAAGCATCGTGATGTTTCCTGATAATATTTTGACATTTTTGATCTGGGGGCAATTTTGCATTTGCATTTTGATGTATAACAAAAACAAATGTTAAAATTTCGGGGAATTATCTCTGCCTGTTCTGACCAAGGGGGATGGAGAGTTTCCCAGTGATTGTGTTTGGACAGTGGTTGTGATGAGAAGCCCTTCTGCAACTGATTTACTAAAAGAGGAAATTTTTTTGCTATAATTAAAGAGGTTTGGTCATTTAAATTTGTGATGTTAAAGAATTAATGATTAATACAAATAAAAATGCTTTAGAAATCCAACAAAATTTTAGTTAGCAAAAAGAAGAATCTTTCAGGGTGAGAAAGATTCTGAGATTTTTTTTCATCCTGAAAAAAACCTGAGATTTTTTTTCATCCAGTTCTCTGTTTAAATTGAAACGAATAGCAGGGGAAGTGTCTCACATCCATCACTCAGCTTTCCTAAAAATACAGATTTTTTTTAGAAAAAACAAAACTCTGTCTTGTTTGTTAAATTAAGGTATTAAAACCTGTCTCTCTGCTCATCTCTTGTTCTCCAGGCCAGGATTACGTTTCGATTTGGAATAAAATTTGACACAAATCTGACAATATTTTGACCAGGCTTTGCATTCTAGAGATTAAAATAAGTGTCTGGAAATGGCAGCATCCCTTGCAGTTACATTCTCTGGCGTCCTCTCCTTCCCGCTGCTTCTCTGGCTGGTCCCCTCTGTCCCTTGCATCCTCTGCTCATCCCTGCTTTCTTGCTCCTCCGGCCCAGACTCCATGGAGCCTCCTTGGTCCCTTCCCTCTGTCCAAGTCCCTCGTGTCACCTTGACGAGAAGGACTTTCGCCCTCTCCCTCCGGCCGCCTGGCTGCCTTACTCCGCCGTGTCCTCACGTCACAGCAGCATTGCGCGGCTACCGTCGCTGTCCCTTACATTCCCTCACAAATTGAATTCATCATGAACGTATGAATAAATCCCCAAGAGAATAAAAGTTCTCAGAGGTAATTGAATCACACAAGAGTGATGGGGCTTTCTTTTTTTTTTTTTTTTTTTTTCTCTTGACTCATTCCCAGCCGAGGTTCAATCAGCATTCATTACTCCCACCTCCCTCCATCTGAAACGGCAGAGGAACTGGGTGAAGGAGGACTCTTAGCCCTCTGATTAAATCTTCCAAACATGATGGCCTATCAACCTAGTAATTTGTGAGCCAGGAAACATGAGATTTTAATTCAACGCAGATAAAAAGGCACAACCCATAGAACCAGCTGAGAAGAACAGAGGAGGAAAATCGCATTGAGAGTATCATGGTTTAAAATTTTCTTTTGAAAAGACAGTTTGATTTAAAAGTGTTTGAAAATATTTTCTACTTGCAGTAGAAGAATGCTGAAACAATTAGCAATCAAAAGAAAATCTTTTTATTTGACATTTTTGCCCTCTTATTTGATTTTGCTTTGGATTAAGGAAAATATTAGGAAAAAAAACCTGAAATTGAATGGTAATAATAGCAACATTCTGCACATACATGCCACTTGATTAAACATTTAGATTGCAGTGTTTTGACATTCTCAAAATGAAACATTTTGACATTATGAAATGGAATTTTTCAATAAGCTTGTTTTGATCTTTCTAGATCAAAAAATATCCTGGAATTCTCCATCAAAACGGTGTTTGGAGAATTCACTTCTCAGGCTGATTTGAGGAAATGAGATTTTGGCTTTGTAAAGGCTCCGGCAGCCAGCGGCGCGGGGAGGCTGTCAGCCCGGCAGTTAGCGATGGAGAGGCACATCTCACCTGACGCCGTCCCCGGGGAAGGCTCCGATGTGGCACCTCGGGATGATGTGTTCGAGCACACGTGTCAAAGACTCACACATGCCTTTATGCTGATGAAACCGAGCCAGCCCTCGGACATACACCGTGAAGGCTCTGATGTCCTCAGCTGGGATCTAACCTGTGACCTTCAGCGCTAAAAACGCAAGACTTTGCCACCTGAGCTAAAGAAAATATTCTGCAGCTGCAAGAAAATCCCGGGCTCTGCAGTGCTTTTGCCCACTAGAGGGAAGTGCATTCACACACTCACGGGGTGAGCGTACAGCACTGGCACACACTGTGGGCTTTGGATGCTCGCTTCCCACGCCGGGGTCGAGCTGGACCCAGCAGAAAGGCTTCTGGAACAGGGGGAATGCTGCTGGAACATTCTGCTGCCCGTCCTGATGTCTCTGCCGAGGTGCTGATGGCAGCCAAAGAGGGCAATGGGGACTGCCTGAGTGACCGTATTCACCCTCCCCATCCCTTGCCCGTACCCGCACACACGCACAGGCACAGCCCCACTGTGGGTACAAATATGGTGGCAAAACTTGAACTCTGCAGGGAAAGGATTGAGCTATGGGCTGACGTGAAGGATGGCTATAAGGTCGTGTGTGAATTGGTGGAGGAGCACTGAAGATCTGACCCTAAGCCATTCCAGTGCTGCCTGCACTTGGAAAGCTGCTAAATGCACAGATGTAACCCTTACAGATGGGTTTAACCATGAGCATCCAAGGCAGTGCAGTAAAGTGCACACAGTGACAGTGTGTATATGTGAGCAATCAAACACAGGCTGTGTGAAATTTTATACGTGTGACCAAATACATGCTGTCTGACTGTTTGTTCAGCCAGCAAGGTTAGCATATATTCTCCTGAGCAGATTGGCTTTTAAGGCAAAGCTCCTACATGCTAATGCAGATGTAAGAGGAGATATATCTCCATGAACACAGAAGCAAGGTAAACATATTTGTGATGTGCAGATTTAAGTGAGCTGCACAAAGCTATGGGTATAAGCTACCTAATTGCCTGTATAAAACTGGGAATACTGGCATGTGACTATGCACAGAAGCAGATGCAGCACACCTCAGTCCTTCGTGGATGTGCTGCTATGGATGCACAGCAGGACTGTTGCACGCGCGAGTGCACAACCTCCCTCCCCTTGTACAAATACGCTCCAGGTGTGAATAACCCTCAGACAAGGCTACAGGCAAACCAAGTCAAATGCACCTTTACAAACCCTGGCTAGAGAGCTCAGGATCGAAGAAGTAATGAGTAAAGGAGGAGAGAGAGAATATAGCTGGAGAGGAGATGATGAGAGATCACGCTAAGGAACCTTCAAGTGGTCTGAGAAACCATGTTCCTCCCCTGGGATGCTCAACAGCGAGTCACAGTTGCCAGTGTGTGACTGTCTCTTCTGGTGGCTACGGAGATTGTAGACACTGTGAAGGGTGTCCCTCACACCTTGAGAATGGAAATCACTCTGATCTTTCTCCTTTGGAGTCGCCTTGTGGCTCCATCTCCCAGGGAGTCCAGTAATGTTGATGATACTGGTATTGCACAGGCACTGACAGTGTCAAGCATGAGGTAAAAAGTCTTGCACCTCAGCTCTCAGCTTAAAACACGTTTTTGGACAAGAGTGGGTATTATGATTAACCTGTTGATATTTCCTCATATACACGTGCTCAAACTTTTGTGAGCTTTTACACTTCAGCTATTTTTTTTCTCTGTTGTCTAAAAGGCTGTCTCCATTCCTGGGGAAAGTCAATTGCTATTTCCTCTCCCGTTTTGGAATTTTTTTTCGAAAAATGGTAAAACTTGTACCTTTTCCCTGGTTCACTCCAACAGCCCTCAAGAGCAAAGTCTTTAGCCAATTTAAATTTGTGATACCCTGTGGAAGGCAATAGAGATTTAATGGAGCTACTTTGTGTTAGAGCATCTGGCCCCAAATTCTCCAGGGAAGCAGAGTATCATGTACCAGATCAAAAGGCCAGGTTGATGTGTGCTACTGACAGGGAATGGGGAAATTTGTTGAGATGGAAAATTATTTTGCCACCTGCTTCCTCACCTTGAGCAGGACCTAAAACAAAATCCCTGGCAGGGTTCCTAAATGGAGTTATATTACAATAATTAACAGGTATATTATTACTACTAGTAGTAATTTTTGATTTACAGTTTTGTGCTTGTTCCTAGCTTCTTTCATTCTTTCCTCACTTGAAGAAAGAAGCAGACGAATATTATGAGATGAGGTTGTCTGATGTCATGTTTTAAATACATTTGACAGTAGAAATATGGAAACCCATAAAGGAAGCCTGACCTGATATAGTGAGATTTCCAGGATAATTTTTTCCTGATACAGATATATTCGTGAAAATTCAGCTCAGATTTGGGGTGTTTCTCCACCAAGAAGATCCTGAGTTTTGGTCTTATTTCTTGTCTCAGATAACAAGTTCTCTCTGGTTCCTGTATCTTTAATGGAGGATCACTGCAAAACTCAAAACTGGAAGATGTAGTTTATCATTATGTTAATCCCATGCAATAATAGCATGAAGCAGAAACCACACGGGACATAAGGAGCAGTGCTGCTTTCTGGCCCTGAATTTTCCATATCAGAGACAGACACTAGTGGGTGACTGAGGGTTTTCTACACATGAGCAAATAAACCTAGGCATGAGTTAAAAAGTCCAACTGGCTTTTTAAAGACCAAAAGTAAAATAGAGACCTTATCCCAGATTATTTCAAAGTGACTCATGGACACCCTGAGCAGTAACTCTGGAGAGGAAGAGGTCCCATCTTGATGACACCAAGTGTTCTACCTTTTTATGGCCCATACACCCTACTCGGTGCTGGTCTTGGCCATCTAAAACATGTTCTATCTACTCCATCAAACCAGCAGAGCAGTTTATGATGGTCCTGGGGGAGATTTTAATCTCATCAGCTTTCTTCTTTCCCCTTCTTGTTTTCTTGTTGTGAGACCAGTTGCCAGTTCTCTTCTCTCATCCTGTAACTGGAACCCCTGAGAAGAAGCAGGCTGAAGAGGAGCCAGTTTCTTTCATTTACTGATGCTGTAAACCCTGTCCAGCTGCTCTCCTTGCTCTGGTGAGCACCACAGCCAGGACTGCTGCTGTCTCCACATTGCCGTGCCTCTGCCCATGTGATAGGGCTGCAGCAGCTCACAGAGCATCCGTCATCAAGGAGAAGTGTGACAAGATGGATCCCCTGACACTGTACCTGCAAAAACACACCTCTGCAAAGAATTATGCACATAGACCTGCAGCAGTGTATACACACATTTGAAAGTATGCTAATATATATCTGCCTGCGCTTCAAAAGTCTTCACAAGCACATTCCAAGGCTCTCTATGGAAAGAAATGTATAAAGCTGCCCCATCCTGCCCATAGGACTGAAAAGAAGTATGTTTTATTGGTCTGATAAGCTATGTATTGGAGACAACAGGACAAGTATCAGAAATGGCAGAATTAACTCCTGTGCAGGGGTCACAAGCCAACAGCTGGGGTTGTAGAAGAGCATAAGGTGATCCTTCCAAAAAGATAGGGAAGATACCTTTTTCATTAGCTTTTGAGGGGAGATTTCTGAGTCTGCTGCTGCTAGCTGAAAGATTGATCCTGGTTGGCTTCTACCCAGTGAAAACCCTGTCTTGTCTTATATCTGTGCTGTTACCAGGAACAGGATCAGTAAAAAACATTTTAGGATATATTTTTCTCTGATTTGAGTATCTTGGGGTTTAATTCTTAACTGCTGTATGCTCCTGGTGTGACCCTGATGGTGGCTAAGTCAGCTTTACAAAAAACTTCACATGATAAAAGAAATAATGCCTATAGGGATTCACAGGAGTGCTTACATAAATGCAAAACCTTGGGCCCATGTATTTCCTTGTTGATCTAACTTGCGTATGTACTTTTGAAATCTTTGCCAATCATCCAACCATCTCTGTGACTCCTCATCCCCCTCCCTACCGTGGGAAAACAGTCTGAAGGGCAAAAAACAAAGATATGTTAGGTGACTGAAGCTGGAAACAACTGAACTATTAATTAGGATTAGGGAGGTTATTTCGTGGGAATGGGAAGAACTATCCTTCTTTTAATTTTTTCATCGGAAAAATGGAAGAACAGATCTTCTCTTCCAAACTTTCACAGTACTTTGTCCATGTGGATATTAGCTTCGGATGCATGGATACCCCCAACTATGAAGGCATGATGCAGTTCAGGCTCAACTACAAGTTGGTGTTCGTAAGCTGGGATCGAACTGGCACAAAGGCTGTGGTCAGGTAAGGACCCAGCTCTCCCTCTGCGTGTACCTGAAGCTTTCTCAAGTTGTCTAACCCCTCTTAATCCACCCAAATGGATGGACAATATCAGGAGAACAGGTTTTCTTCCTGATATTTTTGTCATTTTCTCTTCGCTTACGCTTCAGAAATACTGTCAGAATTATCTTCCTTGCTGGTATTTCAGGACATCTGCATCTGATTCCAGGTGGAATCAGAATGATTGGAAAACATTGAAATGAAGAGTGAAATATTCTTTTAATGAAAAGGAAGACTCTTGGGTAGGAGTTGGAGTCTTATTTTGTTTTGTTTTGTTCTGTCTTTTCATTAATCTGAACCAAGATTCTTCAAGCCTTAGATCTCAACTAACATCTTTATCCTAACTAGGAAATGTGTCCCAGTAGGTCTCCGCTTTAGCGATGCTTCTTCCCTAAAGTCTGTCTGAAGTGGAGGAAAAGTGAATGCGTCTGTTTGGGTTTCTTTTTTCCAGCCTTTTTTGTTTTGTTATTTTTGTTTACACAGGCTAATGATAAATTAATGGGATAAACCAAAGGCCTTGCTGGAACAGCTGTAAACTCAAAGCAGGAAGTCATTCAAAGCCTCCGAAACCTGGCTGTGTGATGCTGGAGGAGTTAATGATGAAGAACCGAATCCTCAGCTGGAGCAAATTGGCATAGTTTGCTTGAAATACATGAGTTTCACTGATTTACAACAGTTCAGAATGTGGCCTGAAGTGCCTCACTATTCTGCTTTGTTTGCATTTTAAAGTGATCTCTGCTGGTTTCTTAATGGTTTTGTCTCCTATTGATGTATTCATGGGATGCCAGTAGCCAAGCCAGTCTCCAGCAAGAGCAGATGGTAGAGCATGGAAAAGCACTAGCTCGGTTTCCTAGGAAAATCTTTTTCTAAGAATTTTGGAATAGCAGAGGTTATTCCTGCAAAGGTTTCTATGGTCTAAGAGCTGGTACTGCCATAAGATCTAGTATCTGAGATTTGTCTGAGCTCTTCTGAATAAGAGGAAGTTTAATTCTGAAGTGTCTCAAAGATGGTCTTACAGTATAGAAGATATTTAGATTTGCTTTCTGACACTGTTGAGAATGAAGTGCTGGAAAAAAGGTAGCCCAGGAAGATGGTGAGATCATGATGACTGGAGCGTTTGAAGGACAGACTGGAGAACATCCTTTGGGTGCAGCATCTCATGGTTGATCCTCCCTTCGAGAAGTGGGATTGACTCAAAATGTTGGTTGTGTTCCTTTGTAGTCTTACATTTTCTAATACTAAAATTAACCCAGCTTGAAAGACTGATAAGTTTACCAAGAGAAAGAGTGAATTAGAAATGAGTTATAAATTTCCTCTTTGGCAAGGTGAGAGCTTTATCAGTCAGCCTAACCAAGAGATAGTCTTTCTTCTGCTGATCATATCACCTGATGATCCCAGCATCATCTGGATCTCCAGGCTGAGAGTGAAAAATTGTTAGCAGTGGCAGAGAATATTTCCTTAACACTTGTTATAAAGGGTTTTTTGTGGAGGACACGTGAGCATTCAGCTCTGCTTTTGCCTGAAAATGAAAGACTTAAAAATTGGAGGAAACAATCTTGTTGCAATTAAGCATAGGCAAAAAGTGCCCACAGTTATTTGCAGCTACTAAACTGGAGGCCACTCTCTGAACGCCAGGCTATCAGACAGAGCAGCTACTTCCAATTATATCCTACTGGAGGGGACTCCTAAGCTGCCAAGACTCATGGAGGAAAGGCATTCAGAAAAATTGTGACAAACCTCTGCCCATGGAAATAAAAGATGCTTTATCGAAGTCTAAACATTTCTTGGAAATATACCAAGTGCAGAAATGTTTCCATAAGGAAGATTTATGAGATCCAGAGAGAAATTTCAAAAAGCAAGAGAGAAAGAGAGACAAATAAACAGACAAACAAACCCAGTGACAGAAGCCAATTTTAAAAGTGAGTGTTCACGGAATAGACCTGGGGCATGGAGAATAAGGCTCAATCTCCAGACGCCAGAGAGGGAGCCTGAAGCTGGGGATCTCTCACCTGAAGCAGCTCTGGGAAATGCTGAACAGTATCAGTTTTGCTCGACACTGGAGCAAAACAGTAAATATGCTCTGCATTTCATATTCCCTCCCCAGCCAGGATAAAGGGTCTGTCTACTCTTACTACTTCTCTTAAATCATGTTCAGCTTCAGCTAGGGCATCACCCCAGTCTCTGTTATCCATTGGATGGAGCCTGCAACAGTCCAGTCTTCAGACAGCTGAATGGGATTGGCATGACCTCAGTCACCATGCTTGACATGGAGATAACCAAAGAAACCCAAATGGCCTGTCCAGCAGAGGAGGTGGACCAAGTGCCTTACTGAAGCCCTTAGGCTTTAAAACGTGAAATCAGCAGAGTGACTAGTCAAGGTGTGGCAGCTGGATGCAGAGAAAAAGCCATGCTCCAGCAGAGAAACCAGGATTTTTATATTATTTTTTAGATGGTAATTCATAGAGGGCAAGAAGATAAAATTTCCAGAGTGTTAGATTGTGGGATCTGTGACCAGAATTTGCTGTTTATAAACTGGTTTGGTTCAAAGAGAGTTTTCATTCAGAAAATGGGATTTCTGCATGGGTATATTGTAAAAGGTGATAGCAAGGAGGGTAGGAAGCAAGAAGTCAACAGGGAAATAAAATAGAAGTCATTGCAACAGATTGCTTTGTACAACCTGTTCTCATTTTTTTCACCAAATTATTGGTTCGCACTGCCCTTAACATTTAGATTTTCATCTGTTTGCTTCTTTTTGTGAGAGGAAAACTATGTTAGGCATCTCATAAATGCTTGCATGGAGATGTTTCCCATCTGCTTGCAGATGCACCACTCTTGCTTTCTGCTGGGGACCTGGCAGTTCCCAGTGTTTAAATGAAACTGAACCCACTCCATTTGCTGGATGGGCAGACTCCAAGGAACAAAAAAGAACATTTCTCAGTGCTGGTGATCCTGCTACAGTGTGTTGAGATCTGAAAATATTTCCAAACATCTGCTGCAGGTTGCATTCTTAAGGAAGGACCCCTTTGATTAACAAAAAGAATTAAGACATCCGAAGCCATTCAAGACGCACACACTCATTGTATTTTGTGCATAAACATGATTACTATTTCCATTTTCTTGGCCCCTTTCCAAGTAATTCCATTTCTTTGCCCTACAATATCGGTATCTCTTTCTGATCCTGCAATACCATGGTACTTTACCATACAGCATTCAATGTGGGCTGCCTCCATCCCAGGATGCTCTTCCTTCAACAGTAGGTGGGAAGAACCATGTTTGCTCCGACACTGAGGTTTTTCTGGGCATTGTTAGTCCCTGCTTTTGGCGCACTTTGAAACACTTGGATGTGTAGGGTTCTGCTCTACCCTCTTCTCTATGGGCAACCCAGCCAAAATCCAGCAGTGCCATCTAAACACTCAAAACCTTCCCAGTTCTCTGCTTGCGCAAATCTCATCTGTCTCTTTCTCTTTGGATTCGCCTGCCTCTGAAAAGGTTTGTGCATTTTGTAGACAGCATGGAGGCGGAGGGCGGGGGTGGCAGGGAAGATGAAGAACTCGGTGATATACTGGGTATATAGAACAGTGTATAAAATACTGAGTGATGTAACAGCAGAGAGCTAAGTGAATGCTACTGCCTTGTGATTTACTGCTTGCAAATGGCTTCTCTTCTTCTGAAATACTGTTAATTTAATAGACAAACATCCTAGGATAAAGGCTCGCCAGAGACGCAACTGATGGGATAAACATCGAGAGATTAAAGACCTGTGGGCAAAGTGTATAATTCTGTTATTAAAATCCCAAAGTGCTCCCTTAAAATTAGACCCTAGAAAAGGAAGAGGAGTGGAAAACCTGTGCTTAAAAGGGGGAGTTATTGTGTTGAGCACTTCAGAATCATTTGCTAAGCAAAGTTAAAAGGAATAATAGCACCGAGCTAGGTCTTCCGCTTGTTTTCCTCCTGCTGTCCCTAACTATCAAAGTGGTATCAAAGAAACCTACTTATTAGCTATGTGTTGAGAACATTTTCCAAAGGCAGCCAGAAAGCCATCAGTGACAGCATTTCTGTGACCTCCTAATTGCACCCCACACAATGTGGCTGCTGTTAGGCCCAGAAGACAGATGCATTTGCAAAATGTGTCCCATGTCATTATATTCCAGCTCACGAGCCAGCACGCCATGCCGAATGGTGCCTGTTAGGGTTTATTTTTGCAATATCTAGTGATTCCAGCTGAGATCAAGCTGTCAGTAGAGTGACTGCTGCCCGGGCTCTGGCACAGTCCATACCTAAAAAGCACAGTCTCAACAGGGAGACCACACAAAAGGAGTTATCACCACCAAACTGGAGAGCCAGAGGAAGCCAAGACACAAGGATCCCAATCCTCTGGATAAACCCAGCCTGAACAAACCTAGTTCTTCATTCTTCATACACCATCAACCATTTTCACTTCAGATTCCCCAAACAATAGACCGAGGTGGATGGCTTGGGTTTCCTCGCTATCAAACACCCTCTCTGAACATGTACCCAGAGCAGCGCTGGCTGAATTTTTTCTGATGTGCAGGTCACAGAGACAGCTAGTTTGATTTTCTTGGATGAGAAAAGGTCCTGATCTAAGGGAGGGGAAATGCTGAAGTTATTGTAATGACATATAGGAGGGATTTCACAGAATCACAGAATCACCTAGGTTGGAAGGGACCTTTTAAGATCATCTAGTCCAACCAATGGGAAAAAAAA
>JAOXNO010000008.1:7965441-8000398 GCA_028565335.1 Limnodromus scolopaceus
CCTCAGTCTCCTCTTCCCCAGACTGAACAACCCCAGCTCCCTCAACCTCTCCTCATAAGACTTGTGCTCCAGACCCCAGATTTGAGGAGGATCACTGTGAAGCAAGAGAGGTCTGCATTCCCTTGCCACCAACCATCAGCTAGAGGGACGTTGCTGCTGCTGCTTACCAAGAGAACAGCTTGGCAGTGGGATGTGAACATTAGGTAGGCAATGATAAAGGCAAGGACAGGTGTAGGACCTGGCTCTGCTTTCTGCCTGAACACCAAATGTTGCGACTGCTTCTGTTAGGTGAGCATTACTGGTGATAACGTGGGTATGGTGGAAAAATAATTGATGAAGACTTAGTTGCTTGTTGCTCCGGGTGGCATAGTTGGGTACAGATGAGTTCTTTTGACAGGGACTTTCTCTTCATAAAGCTACTGACCAGCTGGCCCTTTCATTCTGAAGGAATTTTCAGTGTTCTGGTAAAAACTTGGAATTAGTCTTTCAGTGAGTATTCCAGTTTTCAACATTTTTTCCTAAGGTGTACTGAAAAGTCAACATTTTCCCATGACCTATAATGGGAAAATTCTGAAGAAAATAATTTTTACAAATCTCCAACAGTATTCCCCCAAACACACACACTTTTGTTGTTGTTGCTGTGTATGACAGAGATAACATACATTAAGGGGAAGGACAGTTCTTTAAGACAGACAAAATCAAAATATTCTGTTACCACAGAGTAAACAGCTGTCTTCAATTGAAATTTTACTGAAATCAGTGTTCCTGTAGCATGTTTTGATTTTGACAAATTGATGTTTTCCAGTGGGAGAACATACCATCAAGATGCCAGCTAGTTCTGTGATCAGTAGTGGAAATGAAGCTCGTTTTCCATGAATATGTATCCTGTTGTTGAATTCCTGGGTGTGTAGTTAATTAGGAACTCCAACAGAATCAGCTTTTTCATGAAACTTGTGAGAACTTAATATTTTTTGAAGCTGTTAATCTCTATATCACATTTGATTAAAGCTGTTCAATTAGTTCAAATGTTATTAGATGTGACTGTGTAGTGGAGTAAGCAGATGAAGGTATTCTCATATATTCGTGCATCCCAACATGGAGCATGATTTTTTTAGGAAATCAGGTCAATAGTACACCTTTTAAAGATTAATTTTGGCTTCACTTTGATTGAGATAAGTCATGTTTTCCAGCTGGAGATTAGAGACATGAATGGACTTCACACTAGAAATCTCCTTTATTGCCTGGATGCTTCCAGTGAACCCAGGGACACTCAGGAAATCAGTGTCATTGACTCTCTCATACTGGGGGTCTCTCCTTGAATGGATTGCTCCATTCCTTGTTTTGTGCAGGGACATTTTACAAGGACACAACGATAGCAAGACTCCCTCCAGACACATCTTTTGGAGCTACATTATGAGCGATTGGAAGAGAACCCCCAGATTAACAATTGTCGATGACAAATTACTCTGAAATCAACCGATCATGACAAAATGCACTTTACTATGTATTAGTCACATATCACTGATAGCAACATTAGAGTCCATAAACATGCTTTTAATGATCAAATATTATTTAATGTATGCCGAATCTCACAGTAAGTGGAAATTAAATGGACAATTTAGTGTATCATCTCTATGCACAGGCTCAGAAGCATTTCTCCAGCGGATAAACATTGACAATAAAGCTGTTGTTCAACAGAATACTACAGCTGCCAGATGTTAAAGGTTTTGGCCTTTGAACGTGTCGTCCCAGAGAAAAAGGTTGACATTTGCTGTTGTATTGGCATATATTTTGTAGTGAGAAAAAAGAAATTCCAGTTCTATTCTGAAGGCAATAAGGGCTGGTGAGTAAAGGAAGGGACCT
This sequence comes from Limnodromus scolopaceus, assembly GCA_028565335.1. Lineage (NCBI taxonomy): Eukaryota > Metazoa > Chordata > Aves > Charadriiformes > Scolopacidae > Limnodromus > Limnodromus scolopaceus. The sequence goes on from JAOXNO010000008.1 coordinate 7,967,305, forward strand.
AAAAGACATGACAGATCTCTATTTCCAGGCCTGTAGTTGATCAATTGAGTGACAATGTCCTGTTCATCTGGTCCTTGTTTTCACCACCCTCGTCTTCTTTGCAACAGCTTATGAACTTGTATATCTGCAGTAAATTATGCAGCAGCTCAGGCAGGTACCAGCCCTGACACAGAGACCGAGTTGCAGCAAGGAGAGGAACTATTTATTTAACTTTCCTTGACATGACTCTGTCCATCATACGAGCCCTCCTCCCAACCTCAGAAGAAAGAGTTTCTGTCCTTTTGCTGCTTCTAACTTGTATTAGTCCTGCAAAGCAGCACAGAAATAAAAAGTATTAAATTAATTTGGCATGCAAGGCAGAGAGCACCTGTTAACTCTCTGGTACCATACCGCGTTTGCAGAGGTGGTTGTTAAGAAAACAAATTTCTTTTTTGATTTGTAGACTGAACAAATTTAAACTGGAGTCCTTGAACACAGTCACCAAACCTCATTGTGCTTTTTGTTTAAAGACCAGAGAAGGAGACAGTCTTTGTCAAGAAAATGTTTTAAATACAATGAACTCTTTGCAATTCTAGAGTTCTTTCAGATTACAGCATATTGAAAAAATAGTCCCACGGTACTGCAGGTTGAAGAGCAAGGTCTTGGTATGCCTGTGTACTTTGAGGTGAATCAAGGAAAAAAAGTCTAAGTGGGGAGGGAAATGAGCAACATACACAGACAACAGTGCCAGGAATATCCTGAGACAGACTGTATTCACATTAGGATTCCTTGAGTGGTTTGTATGGACATTTGCATTTAAAACTAAAGCAAATTAAATACCTTCATCACGTCTCCCATATTAATGGAAATTTCAGTGCCCCATACGTTCCTTTTCTACCTGTGTAGTGATCCCAACATATTATCAAAGCTGGAGCTTCCAGTGCAAAAAATGCTGCAAAAGAATTCCTGCAGACACAGTGAGCAAGGTATTCTCCTCTGGGGAGAATATTTACAACCCACAATCAAAATAACTGGCTTGCACCATAAAACTCCCCAACTCAAGCTTCACCTTCAACCCTGCAAATGCCAAAGGTAGCACATGATGCATTTCCCACTCTCCCACTTTCAGAAAATCCATTTAAGATTCTTTGAATAAATGTCCAAAGAGAGGGCACATCAAGCAACAGTTAACTCCTTGTCCACCGTGGTGACACCTGTATCAGAAGACAGCCTTACTCCAGTCACAATCACGAGCATCTGATTATATCCTTCTGATTACCTGCTCTGAAATAAACTCACAAAAGTCTTCCCACTGTTTGCTCAGACTCTTGTACACAAATCCCCAATTTATCCATAAAATCACAATGATGAGCTGGGGGAAAAAAAATGAATTTTTGTGCCTCCCATCTTAATATTTTAGTTTGTCCCTTTGCACAGACTTGCCTTCATGCACAGAAGCCATAAATCTGGCTTGTCACTTTTATGATTATTAGTGGTTAGACCTGATGAATATTGATATGTGGCAAGCGCTGTTTCGACATTAAATACATTTGCCAATTTTCCTCCTCCAAACTCCACCCGTTAATGCTTCATCCAATATGAATCAATATTGGTTTAATAATTAACATGTTTAAACATTTTTTAATGTATATTTCATGATGAGAAGATCTATGTTTATTTTATGATGATAAAATATTTAGGGCCCAGGGAATTTTACTGTGCTGTCATCACAGCGTTAGTTGGGCCCTTTTCACTCCGCCTGAGGGGGCATCTCTCTGCCTCTTCGCCGCAAAGCCGAGGCTGAAAAGGTTTCAGCTGCTCGTACAGAAGGCCTGTTGATGTGGATCTGAAGTTATCTGAAATATGTGGCGGGGCTGGAAGGGAAGGGCTGCTGGTGCATTTGCTGCAGAGGGACAGTGCTCACGGTCAGCAGCCCAAGCTCCAAACAACAGCCACGGAGACGATCGGGGATCTGACCCGGAGAGACTAGTAACAGGTTCAGCATCAAAAGCAATTCAGACTAGAAGTTCAGACTTTGGAAAACATGCACAAAAGCGAGCGAGGAAAGAGAGAGAGACTAAACCTGGCACTGGGAAGGCTTTAAAGAGCCCATGGTGCTTGCTGCATAAGTGGGGGCTCGCTGTTCCTCTTGAAGCCAGCAGGCTTGACTTTCCGCTGCTGTTTCTGTACTGGCAAAAGCAGGTCTTAAAACAAGTTTCCTGGAGTGGGAAGGTTTGGTGGGAGTTGACAACCTCCCTACATAAGTGAAGGGGTTATTCATTAACGCCTATGCAACATGCAGAGGGTCCTGACAGCCCGACGGGGAAGAAAAATACCTGTAGGATGGAAAAAGCTTAAGAAACACAGATTTGATGCTCTGCTGCTTGGCCTCAGTGGTGTCTGACTCCTCAGATCCTGCAAGACCTCACCACCCCATCACCTTGCAGAGGACAAATGCAAAGAGCTCAGACTACAAATCCATGCAAATGGCATTCAGGTGGATGCTTTGGCTTCACACTGACTCTTACACAAGGGTGAATTCTGCTCTGGCTGCCCAGGGCCTCCAGGGAATCAGGGATAATGAACAAACTGGCTCCGAACTCATTGAAATCCAGGTGAAGGTTTCCTGTGAGACTGTGATTAATGTGATAAAGATGATTATGTTTATTTCCGTGTATTTGTTCAAAATTATTCAACTGGTCACAGTCCAGTGGCTCCTGATGTTCCACTTCTGGGCAGCAGAACAAATACCTTGTAGTACATCTGATCTGGCTCTAATCAGGTATCAGCCCTGACAACAGCCCTTTGGCGGATGCGTTGGAGAAGGCTGCAAGCTGTTTTCAACAGGGCTGCTGATTGCAGGGAAATACTTTTCTTGCAAGACTTGCTGTGGAACACGTTTATTTCAGAAATGGATTAAAAAAAAAAAAAAAAAAGAACATATCAAAGTCATGATATCTCCTGAAAAGTGATTTCCTTGTCAAGGTGTGTTTGTTTGATAGCACATCCAGAAGGTGGAAATGTAATGTGGTTTCACACTTTACTTTTTCAACCCATGTGAAATTCTGGCATTCACAAAAACCAGAGTTCTACAGCTTAACTACACATTTTGTGAAGCTATTAGATACTTCATGGAAGAAAAAAATCCATCAAGGGCATTAAACCCAAAGATAACACCTCTGACTCAGACAGTCCCTGAGCTGCTGATCACTGGAAGCTGAGAAAGCACAGGAGGCAAATACTGCCACTTACTTGCCCTTTTTATACACTCTTTCCTAATGGCAATTTTTGCCCACTATTGAACATATGATAGTGGGCTAGGTGGACTTTTCCTTTCATCTAACAAAGCTCTTTTATTTTTATGGAATGAAATGTGAAACACAGCTGGGGGAAGGTCACTTAGGATGTTGCTTTCTAAAAATACCCTGTGTCTTGACTTGAACTTAAAAACCTTTCTGAAAAATAGGGAGGAGAAGGCAAATGCTTGCACATCCTGTTTGACATCAGGGAACTTCCTGCAAGATTTGCACAAATAAATAAATAAATTTTTTAAAACCCCCCAAAAAACCCCTGACAGGTTTCAAAGGTTTTATTTAACTTCATTGCAGTTATTTTCCGCAGCTCTGGTTAGGAGTAGCAATTATATTAATCCTTCTCCTCCAGGTTGTTAATCCTAGTAAAGCAACCTGTTGCTTGGAAGATTGTATGTTGTTAAGGAGCTCCCTGAGAACAATTATTCATGCTTGGGGAGTGCATTCCGAATGCACGCACTTTTCATTTAGGCTGAAATTCACCCCTAGGAAGGGGGGCTGTGCTCAGAGCCTAGGTATCACTTAATTCACGCTTAAACCCTCCAAATCAGAGGATAAAATGAAATCCAATGGAAAACTCTACTGATGTGGTTAGGAGACCTCAGCGCAGAAATCAGTGGGGCTTTGAGTGAGAAAAGGAAGATCACTGAAATTAAAATCACTTCCTCTGAATTTGATGGATCTGAGCCGGTGTGAGAGATGGGAGGCAGAAGAAAGATGCTCGCATAGTTATATGAGCTTGTATATTTATGCTCCAAACCCGGGTGCATGGTGTAAATCGGACAAGACAAGTAAATTGCACCCAACGAGCAGTGAAAGCAGGCAACAGCATTCATGCGGAATCTCAATTTACACCGCAGCTGGGGTCCGGAGGAGCTTCACTAAGAAAGCAGGGGTCTGAATCGCAATCTGCTTTTTTTTTCCTCTCTTTTTTCTCCCAGTTATGCAGCATAGTAGGTATGCTCCAGTGAGACCGGCAACACAGAGCTAGGAGGCTGCCAACCAGTCACCCGGTGCCTGCAAAGAAGTGTCCCACATCTGAGGACGTGTTCCACATCCTGCTAATAGCCCAAGAAAGATTTGCATGGGCACCGTGCTCTGACACGGATTGCTGTCATTTCCATGTTAATACGCTGCTGTTCACCAGCCAGCAACCTTTGTCCTTGCAAAATGCTTCCATGGCTTTGTCACAGCAGAGTGGCTCAGGGGGCGAGCCAAGCAGACTTGCTGCCTAATGCTCATGGTGATACGTTCCCTGATTTCTCTCTTTAAACCTATCATCAGGGAAAAATTCTAAATTTGCTCAAAGCGTGCTTAAAACTGCTCATAACCTGGCTGTATCCCAGCTCCTTGCAGACCTTTCTTCCACCTGCTTCCCAGGAGACGCGTGCTCTGCTGCTCCTCAGCTGAGGGAGGGATGCTGTGAGTGTGGGGCTCGTGGGGCTGTGGGCAGTCACTGTGGGGTGGCCCACCTGCACGCTGGGGCTGGGATTTGTCTCTTCTGACTTTCAGCAGCTCCAGCGTGAGTGTCTTCAGCTGAGCTAGCTGTCTGAACTCCCCATACAGTTGGGAAAGAGAAATAAGCAATTCCGCGGCGCAATTCGTCTGACTTGTTTTAGACGTCTGCCTTAGAAAGAGATGAATTGGGCCCTAGAAGTGACAGCTTCTCTACCTTGATCGTAAAGGGAGGCTCACCTACCTGCAGGGATGCAGACCTGTAAGCTCTAGATATCCGTACGCAGCCAGATAGATCCCAGAGTACATGCCTTGTACTGATGGAGCTCCGGGACCCTCCGCTCCGGGGAGTCGAGCGACACCCGTGGTTGTTCCCTCTCCTGAAACAAGATCTCAGCTGCCCTAAGAAGTGTGAGGTCCCAGCTCTGAGGCTCACAGTGCCTCATTTCTCTTGATCATGGTGGTTTGCTATGACAGATATTCCGATCTGTCCCTGTATAAATCTCTTCTGAAAAGCTGTCAGGCCATGTAAGAAAGAAAGATGGAGCTCCTTCTTGCGAAGTGCTGACAGGGTGCCGCCACGTCCCAGCACAACAACAGGGCTCTGCACACAAGCCAGGCACTTCCCTTTCCCTACAGAAATCTTGTCCCTTTGCTCAGCTTCTCCTGCCCCAGCTGAAGGGTGAAAAAAATTTTTTTGGTTTTTTCTTTTTTTTTTTTGTCCATCAATAAGATGCAAATTTTTTTTTCCTGGTTGTCTTCTTATCACATTGAAATCGATGTTTGATTCAATTCTGTCCTTGCCAGGTGTTTGTTTGTTTTCTCATAACCCTGACTGCAAAGACATTGTTGTTCACAGACATATTTCCAGGGGAGATTTTATTCAGTGGCAGCAGACGTCTTCCCCTGGAAATTATTGATGCAGATCTTGAGTGCCAATTGGCCTCATGTGGTAAGAGGCATTTTAGCCCACTTCTTTACAACCTGCTCTTCGTAAGTGTCTGCAGCAAACTCCACTCCCAGTTTCTGCTGAGGTTCTTCCCCGAAGCCTCGTCACCCACCGGTCCCAGTCTCCTTGATGCCGACCCAGTGTCGTGCACACTGACCTCTTTACCAGAGTTGTGTGACATCGGACGACATCCTCCTAAAGACAGAAGCAGGAGAAGCCCAAGGAGAGAGGAAATATTTTCAAACCTTCATTGCTAGAGGTGCATTTTCTATACACACCTCTCTCCATACACTTCCATGGTGCTCAGATGTCACCACGGGCATGAAGGCGTATGGGAAGTGGTGAAATTGTTGAATCAGTATTTGAGTGATGTTGACCACAAGGTTCACGAGTCACCTTCCTTCCATGGGCACCTGTGTGCGTTCTCTGAGAGGGCTGAAATGTGTCATTTCTTGCAGGTGACTGTCTTCAAACTGGAGGAACTAGCCAACATCAGGCATTTTGGTCATCAGTCGTGCAGCTCGGCTCCCTGTTGTTACCCATAGGCTGTGTGTGGTAAGCAGGGATGGATGTGCAATCAGAAACCTCCTCTACACATATGGGCATCTGCTTTTTGCTGCTTACATGCTCTCTGCAGGCACGCTGCCTTCAAAAACAAGCAAGGTCTATGGATGCCAGGCACGTCCTGCTATACCTGCTGCAGCAACCGGGCCATTCTATAGGAAATGTGTGTACATCAAACACACACACACAGAGGGTGGATACAAAAGGAATGGGGGGACTCAGGCATCCTTACTGGTACACGCACCCATATACAAATGCCGTGAGACACACTACGTGAGCAACCATGCTGTATTTATTTACTGGAAAATACTCCTGTAAAGACCTACAATAATCACATACAGGCAACCTCATCTCCACGTGCAGGCACAGACTCTTTCCCCTGGATTTTTGTGCTGTGCAGTCTTCAGGGGTGAGCGTATCTGGTCTGTCTCCCAGATCTATCACATTCCAGGACTTTATCCAGACCCCTTCAATGAGGTTTCAAATGTTTCTGTGCATGTTTCAATCAGTTCAGGCATGTCAGACAAGTAAGTGCTGTGGAGGTACCTGCAAATTACACCATCTGGCTGCCTCAGTGAGCCAGACAAGAGGCAGACTGCAGGGAAAGGGAGAATCCAGGCGTTAAAGGAAGGAGGGGAACGTAAAACTAACCATTTGCAGAGGAGGAACACTTAGAAATCACTCCAAATAATCTTGCGGTAAAGGTTTACCCATTTCATTTTATTAATCAAATCTGAAAAGTGTGAAAGAATTTTCTTTGGCGTGAAGTCAGCCCACTGGAAGATCATTTCCAGCTAAACCTTTGTGCTTTGAGTAAAACCAGGAAATGTGCTGTGTGGCAGAATCTGCAGATTCCTGGGTCTGGGCCTCTCGGGGTAAGAAATGGTTCATAATGGGACCCCAGTGGGTTCAGTACACCTGATATAAATAGATAACTCCACAGACAGCTAACAGATGGTGGAACCTTTTTTCCCCCAGACCTGTTTAAAAAAGAATATAGATAAATTTTCATGCATGAATCTGCATGACACAATGTGATTTCCAGCCAAAGAAGGGGCTGTTCAGGCATTTTGTCTTGTGTACAGTATTTAAAGTTCTCATTAAAAACAGAACCCCTCACACCACTTTTGCGAGGTGGCTTTAAATAAGAACCGGAGGGGGGAAGAGGAATTTTCAGGGGAAATAAATTATTTTCCGACTAAGTAGACCTTTTCTTTCAGAAAGTTTTAAAGGTGTGGGAAAAAAAAGTTTTCTACTAGAAAAATAAAGAAAACCAGTTCAACAGGCTCAGATTGGGTTCTCAGACTGGGATGGATGGATAACCCTCTGACTGGGAGCAAGTGCTCAGAGGCAGGCTCAGGCTCGGGGACAGGAACAGCCAGTGACAGAACTGTTTGTGTCACCATGATGCTGACTGTACCTATTGTGTGGGTAAATCAAAGATGCTCATCAGTTGCGATGTTGATCTGGCAATTTCCCTTAGTAGAAAGCTCCTAGTGAGAAAAAAAAAGGAGGGGGAATAAAAGTGTTTATTTGTTGAAAGGGAAGCATGTTTTTGTTGACTCAACCTTCATTAAACGGCTCTCATTACTGCCGCAGTGTGAGCTGTTGGCACAAGCCTCTGCTCTGTCACTAAACCCTAATGCCATCTGGAAAAGGAAGAGAAGGGAAGGAGGGCAGGAGAGGAGCCTGAGCGTCGTCCCTCTTCCCACACCCCGTCCCTGAGCTTGCCCCCATCTGAAAGAGAGATGCTGTGCTGGGAGGTGCCAGGAGCCCCGTGGCTGAGCTATAAATCTCACTCAGTCAGAGAGGAAGATTTATACTCACAGCTTGGAAACAACGCCTGTAGCGTACACACACACGCACACACGCTTACACGCACACACATTCCCGCCCGGCAAAAACCAGCAGCTTTGCCAGAACTAAGACTGAAGACAAGGTGCAGTCCCGAGAACAGCTAAATTGCTTTCATGACTTTCCAGCAGCGTTTGGAAGACAAATTGGGGGCTTGTGTTTTAAATGTATCCCCAATTTGCATTTTGATTGGCTAACAGGCCATGCAAATTCCACGGTAAAGTACTGATCTGTCAAAGGCATCTGACAGTTTTCAACAATTGCTGAAATGGCTTTAAAACAGACCTGTGAGAGCTGGGGAGAGAAAAAAAATATCAAAACCCCTCTGCCTGATGAGTGAGTTCTTTCATCTGCTAAAAGCTCTCCAAGCCCACAAGCCTGAGGCTGACTTTAAATAGAGTCAATGGAGAAATATCTTCTAGACAGGGGAATGATGAAGCCCTCCAATAGTTTCTCTCCCTTTCATTTGCACTCTTTCTCTCTCACATAAGTATTTGCCTTTCCTCTCTTCCTCCCTCCAGAAATAAGTCCTATCCAGGCTGGTGCTGGGTACCCTAACTTCTCATGGAAGTCAGAGGTGGCTGCCATTCAGCATCTCATGGGGTTGAACTTTAGGATGGTCCTGCAGCCACAGGGTCATGGGATCTTCTCCAGTTGTGAATGATCTTGAGGCTTTACAGTAATTTTATCACACGGTAAAGGGATTTTTCAGTTTACAGTATCTCTAAATGAGTCACAAGGGATTTTGCCGCTGGGTTGACAATCAGACACAACCTGGTTCTGGATTCAACCATGAGACAAAATATTTCCGAAGGACAAGGACATGCCAGAAGAAGGCATTAAACTGCCCTGAAACACCACGTGGCTGTGTGAGATGAAGCCACTTGCTTGCTCCAACAGCTGGCAACTGCACAAGCACTTCAGCCAGAGCAAAAGAGGTTTTGAGATGCAGTAGCAAAGGGCTCATAGGGACCTTTTGCAGTTTGTTGGAATATTTTTGGGAGATATAAGGCAGCAGAAAGAGCCTAGATTTTTGAGGGTCATACAGCTGCGCTGGGATATCTGTCTGTGAATGTTTTTGTAAGTTCAAAAAACATTCATATCCTGAAGCAAGTCACAGAACTGAAATTTCAAGTCCTCTGCAAAGTCAAAATGAATAAAATAAAAATATAAACCAAATCTCTTTTAGTCAAATGAAACTTTGTCTTTCAGTAGGCTATAAACCTTTTTCTTTCATTTTGTCATGTATTGACAAAGCAAACAAAAAGCCTTTCGATCCCGTAATTTGCTAAGCTACAAAACGAGAAAGGCATTGCAAACTGTCATTTTCCACACTGCAGAGAAGATATCCTTTGGATGGTTCCTATCACTATCCCCCCCCACCTTCCAAATTTTTAAGAAAAGAATGGCCCTATCTCCATCTAAAAAAGTTTTCAATAAATTTTCAGTTTGGGTTGAGGGAGTCCTGAGACACTCACATCAAACAGAACCTAAGAAGTGTTTAGAAGAATGATGGATACTGGAAACTGCAGTTTCAGGCTACCAAGACTTCAAACTCTTTCTGACTTCAGAGATTTAAAGATCTCACCCACTCCTTTTCCATGTGAAAGGAGTCAGCTCATCTTTGGGTGCCTTGTTACGGATCAGCCCGCTGACCTCTGCAGAGCCCTCAGGCCATTTCCACGCACAGTGACATAATAATGATGGATAAGAATCATTTACCATTTGGGGGGAGAGCAAAAACAATGTTTCCCAGGCCAAACTGTGGAGCTCGGCTCTGCACCGACCTGCCCCCGTTCCCAGAGCAGTGTTCAGCTTCTCAGCCCCACAGCACATTCCTCTCCCTGCCCTACAGCTCAGCTCTGATACCCCAGCAGCTCCTATACTTTTGACCTCACAAGCATTGCACAATCTGCCTATGAGCCTGTTCCTCCTTCTGCTTCATCTCTGTGCTGCAGCATCAGCCTTAGGCGAGCTCAGCTGTGAAGAAATGACTACGCCTTGAGGCTGCAAAGCTTTTGAGATACACACGCAGGCTCTACCAGCTCCAACAGGCACTTTTACCTGCTCGCTCCACTTCTCTTGCTCTTCCTGGTTTCAGGTGTGATGCATTCCTTCTGTATGGTTCTTAGCACACATCCTGCTGGATGCTGCTATCTGTCATAAGGTATATGTAAAATCATCGTAACGTGGTGGGATGAGGAAAGAAGGTTGGCACTGAACTAGTGTGGACTGAGAGAAATCAGTGGTACCTTTGGAATAGTCATGTTGAGAAAAAAATAAGGTAATGTGTTTAGGATGCGTGTGTGTGAATTACAGGGCTGTGAGAGCAACACATTGTTTGTAGTATGGTGTGATTCCCAAGTACTTCAGGACTTGAGACCTGTGTGGCCCATGGGGATGGTGAATGTTCCCTCCATGCTTGTTCCAGGTGGGATGATCCCACCAGGATAAGACGACAACTGAGTCTGGTGTGGAGGTACAGAGGAGGAAGAGCTGTAGTCAAGAGGCTCCAGCCCAGAGCTAATATTCCTGAGTGTCTGATTCTGACCCAGCTCTGCACAATGATGTATGGCTTTCCCAGCTTGCATTAGCCCTGCGTTAGCAATGACTGATGAATCTCTGCACCACTTGTCTTTGCATGTTCTGGATGAGGCCTCAGCAAATCACCTCAATCATCCGCTTCTCCTCCACACAGCCCTGGCCTCGCTGTGTCTCTCCAGTCACCTCTTCCACCCTTCTGTTCAACATACAGTTCCCAGCCTTAACTCACAGGTTCCTTCCTCCAGTATTCTCTCCCTATTTAACCCAAGCACATTAGTGACTTGGTCATCTATTTAATCCTTAGCTAAGGTCATTGGATTTGTATCCTTAAGAGAGGAAAGAGCATGCAAGGTATTTTTTCTGGCCACTTTCCCTCCTTCCCCAGGCCTTCCTCCAGGAGGATTTCCCTTTGGCCTGAGCTAATCAGATGATCCAGGGCAGTGACTGGGGAGAGCTGCTTCAGGACAAAGTTCAAGCCTTTTTCTCCTTGATGGGTTCTTTGTGACAGTTCCCATTCAACCTTTAGCAGCAGGTAGTTAGTTATTAATTTCCCACCTCCATCAGGTGGGTGGTGCACAGGGATGGCTGGTCTTGGGGCTCAGAAGCTTTCCATTTGGGAACAATATTTTTTTAAGGTGTTCCCCTTGGCACAAACTGGACATCTGGGTGGATTAAACAAAAGATGAGGAGGAGGTTGGAAGGAGAGGACAACGTGACTCCTATGTGCAACTCTGCAATTAGAATTGGATTGCTCTTTTCTTGTTCTTGTCCCATTCTCCCCTTGTGCCTTGTAATGGTCATTGGTAGCAATTTGTGTCATCCCGTCCTGGACTCTGAGATTCTGCAAATCCATTCATTACGGCCCCCAGGAACAAATCCCATCAAATCACCAGTTTATAAACTGCATTTCAGATATGTTACATGAGCACTGATTGCAAATCTGAAGACATTTCCATTTTGCCTGAGGCCAAGATTTTTAATTTAAAAAAAAAAAAAAAAAATCCCGTCAGGGTCTGTGCAAAGGCTCTTTAGATATTCCAACCAGCACAGTTTATTTAAAAATTCAATAAGGCAATTTTCATGGCAGCAAGGAAAAAGAACTAGTACTGGTGTCTGCACACCCAGTCAGGAGGAAGAAGCAGACAGGATCTCCTCTCCCAAACCCACCCAGACTATGCTGCTACTTCATTTTAGCTCCCAACACCCTACAACCCAAAAAATGAGGTACCCTATCTGCTCAATAATTACATTTTCTCCAGGAGTGGAACAAGGATTAGGCAGTGGCGCACAGAAATGGCCTTTTTAGAATAATCTTCTGCCCAGGAGTCCTATTAGCTAATACAGAGGAAATATAAATGGTCACACCTATTTCAGAACTTCGTGAGGCTGGAGAAAATGGTTAGAGGAAGAGAGTGGTTAGCTTTGCATAGACATAGCCATGGGAAGTGGACAGAAGGTAAGAAGGGTGCATATCAAAAGTGGTCATTCTCTGCTTTCTATGAACCATAAGGGGCTCCTTGGGAAGCAGAGACAAAACTGAATTGCTGTGCTTAGACCAGAGGTAAAAAAACATCCCTGGCTGCTCTAGACCATGCAGCAAGCATGTTTTCTGCTACCTTAGGGCCACTGCTACCTGTTCCTCAGCTGGTCACAGACAATATCCAAGACATCCCCTTGTCCTGGCATGGCATCAAGATGCACCCAAGCCCGGTCTTTGCAAGTTTGGGAGGTTCCTATCCCATCAAGGAAAGAGGTAGCCAGAAATTAATGGTGTTTACAGTGCAGAGAACACAAAGATACCTCTGTCACCCATCCTTCCTCTCAAGACCTTGGCTTAAACACCCACCCCTCCAGAGGAGCAGAGACACCTGTGTGGTTTCCCTCATGATAAGTATTCAGGTCTCAGCCCACTGGCAGAGGAGCTGGAGGACTTTCTGAGCCTGCTGCTAACGAGATCATTAAGACAAACACAGCGATTACTTGAACCTTTCCAGTCAGAAGGATGAGGTGGGCTTTTAATTAAGGTAATTATACTCAGCTGGAAAGGCTATTTGCAAAGGCATTTAAAGTCTCTAGGAAGGTGCTGTGCTGACAAGCTGGGTTTAAAGATAGTAATACTGATAGAGTATGTGAAACCTGCTGCCTGTGTGGACCACTGGACTTGAGCTACCAGCATCACTAGTGTCTTGCTTGAGAAACCAGGTGCTACATATAAGAGGTAGGCAATGCTTTGCCGATGGCAATGTCAAGGATGAGTTTGTGCTGAAGCGTGTCCATTATGGAGAGGTCACTGCTCGCTCAGCTTGGGGGAGTTTTCAGAGTGTCAGCGCTTTTTTTTCTCTCCAAAAGAGGACAAAGACTTCTAACTTCAGAAATGTTCCCAGGTCAGTAATTTGTGAGGGGAGGCCAGTGTCTGTGTCAGGTCAGCTGGCATTTTGTGTTTGTAACTGAGTGGTTTGGGTTTGTGTTTTTGTGTTTGTGCTTTTTTTTTTTTTTTTCCTTAAACTCTTTTAGTGCAATGAATTACAATTTCTGTATGGAAAGCCATTGCAACTTGAAATTGGAAACTTTGCACTTTGACAGTGTCACACTTCTGATAACACAAAACTTTTATGAATTGTAGAAGATGGATCAGAACTGACCCTGGCCTGTAAGGAGCTGGGATTTTGATAACTCAATGTTTCCTTGTACAAGTCCCAGTGGAAAATTTCTAATTGGCTCTGCTAGTGTCCATTTTACTCCCTTTTTTTCACTTTTTTGACTAAAAGCCATTCACAAACCTTCCACCCCTTGTTAGAGACCTGTCCTTCTCTTCCTTTGTAACAGCTTTGCTGAGTATTGGGGACCCACAGTAAGGATGTCTCATTGTGTCCTTATGCTCTGCAAGAAAGACAGAGCAGATCAATGTGACTTACACTTCACCCTTTCCCATTCAGTGCTGCTTCTCATTTTGTTCTGCTTTTAATATCATCTTTATTGCAAGTCTGTTCTAATGCTGCCTGTTTATTTATGGCTATTACTGAGATGATGCTTTAATTGTCGGATCAGCGCCTCCAGTCCATCAGCAAAGGAGCAGGCAGCTCTTTATAAACATCATTTTTTATTTAGCTATGCCACATGCACACACTACGCACACACAATTAGGAACAACAATGGTGTTATTCCCAACGAACCCTTGTGCAGTACTTTGTAATTTTACCCTGTCTTGAAAAGGACAGCCTTTGAGTCTGTTTACTGTTCTTTCTGTACTGAGCATTTTGCCTTGTAGATCTGGAAAAAGGAAATTTAATTAGAGTAGTATTCAGGATGGTTTTTTATATATATTTTCTACCAATTAGCATTTCATTAAGGCAGTTAAATTGCATTTGCCAGAGACAGACACAACCCATTGCAGAGTATTATTTTAAGATCTCATTTCTTTTTTCTCATCTTGCAAGCTGAAAATGAAATCAGGTAGTGATTGATTAATTATTAATTCATTACTGGTGATTGGGTTAGGTTAGAGCTGTTCAGAAGTGTGTGAGAGAGAGGAGGGAAAGTGCTAAGACACAATCTTGTTTTATTTCTTTAGAAAACTTTGCAGGAGCTACCTGAGGTGGACAGACTCATTTGAAGTCTAAGTGGAGACACTGGGCTCCCCTGGATGCCTGGCATGACCTGCTTCTCAGTGTTTCCTCACCCTGACCTCCCTACAGGATGGAGATGGTAGGCAGGGAGTAGTATTATCTCATCAGTATCGATTCTAAAATCTTTTGGGCAAGAACCATCCTACTCCTTGGTTAATCCCCTTCTTCCTCATGATGGAGCCAGTCAGTGTTATGGGCGATTGCTGTTCTTTCTGGAGGGCTGATGAAACAGGACACGTGCCCACATGTGTCACCCTCCTGCTGGCTGACACCAGCTCTCCACGCTGCACCTCTGCCTTCCTCCAGAGGAGGGTTAAGCTCTGCTTTCCCTTTCATTTCTACTTGCTCTGAAGGCTCTTCTCCATCTCTCCCTCTGTTTGCAGTGTGGCTTTGTCTCCCTTCATTGCTCTCAAGGTCATGATTGATCAGACTGTGAGTACTTTACAGCTGCAGCCTTGGATGGGCAGAAAGAGAAATTGATTGCAGTCAATTCAGCAGCAGATTGAACCGTATTGACTTGTCCCCTATTCATGCAGACGTGGAGCTTTGCTACCTTTTAATTACCACGGCTATCCCTTCTCAGCATCAATGGAACAGTGGGATGTGCTGATGGGGGTGTATGGGGAATCATATGGCCTTAAGAAAAGTCTTGGGTGTGTGTAGGGATTACTTTTTTTTTCTGACCAGTCAGGACCATGTGAGATAGGAGGACTGGTGCTGGTTGTCTGGTGAGGAGTTCTGGGCATAAAATTTTCTTTCCTCTGTTTACAGTGACTCCTCCTGGAGGAGCCTCTGTCACTTGAAGTGATTTATTTTCCGTAGTGGAAGCCAGCTATTTTCAAGAGAGTGGCACTGTGCTGAAGAAGGGGCAGCCACAGGTGACAGAAGGACACTGCTCCTTTGAACTGGACATGTCTGTCAAGAAAGGCAGAGGTTCATCTGGCAGAAGTCACACTGTGTGAAACATTGCTCCTTCCCTCTCTCTGTCTTTGAGCACACAGAGGAGGGGACATGCTGCTGCAGGCTTTCTTTAATAGCTGGATAAGCCAGTCTCCTTCTTAGCAAAGTCCTTTGCTCTAATTCTGACTTCTCTTGCTGAGGAAGAAGAGCTGCTTTTCTGGTTCATGCTTACATCTAGGGATCGGGAGAGACTGGGATGTGTTCAAATGACCCCTGTGGAAAACAAGATGTACATGATTGAGCAGCTCCATGGAAATCAGGCTTCTCACCCTGGATTCTGCTTCTGGCTCTGTCTGTGGGCTTGCAGACTTCATCGGCGCTAGCGCAGTAATTCGTCGCTATCACAGAAAGTGCAGTTGGCCTTTTTGAAAGGTGCAGGATTGGCAGCTTTAGAAAACTGAAATCCTCTGTTCATCTACTGAATTGATGCCAGTAGTACCAGCACTAGGAGTGAGAGAGGAACAGTGATTCCAGCAGGGCTAGTGAATAACAGCTTTTTTAGCAAATTGAAAAGTAAAAAAAAAAAACAACCCACAAACCAGAACAACAAAATTACTTCCATTTAGGGTCAGAGAAAGTATTGTGTTTTGGGGTTTCTTTACCATTAAAAGTATTCTGGGTAAGACAACAACATTTAAGGAAACTTCAAAAGAAAGTAATTTTCAAAATAGAGCTAAAATCAACATTTTAAAGACAAAGTTAGGGAAAAATTAATTATTTTTTTTTTTCCCCTTGCTTCCCTTCTCTGCTATTCTGTCTTCCTACAAAGAGATCAGGAATTCTGTGCAGGGTTCTCATGTGACTAAATACACCATTTTAGCCTCCTGCCTGGGGACTTATGTTCAGCACACTTCTCCCAAGGGCCACTTAAGCCTAGACCTGACAGTCTCTGTAAGGATGCTAATGCCAGTCTGGGTTTGTGCACTACATGTCCAGTCGCTGGAAGTTGGGCTAAGACAAACAATTCATTTTACATGAACTATTAAAACGCCATCAGCTGGTGACAAACACAGGTCACAGCTCCCCTTAGAACCCAGACTGATGACCTGTAGGACTCTCTCCTAGACCTCCCCATATAACATGGGGTATTTTTCCTGGCTGACTGGGTAGGCAATGGTATAGGGATCCTGACTTAGGAGGCTCAGATGAGATAGGTGAAGGGACTTCACCGTTTCAGTTACCTGCCAAGGATAATAATCTTTTATTTTAACCTTGCAGCAGACAAATGTACGGAGATGAGATGTTCAATATGTGATTTAGCCCCTGCTTCCCCAAAAGTCTTTGTGTGGAATCCATCCCTTGTCTTAACGAAATTCTGGACAAACTAAAATGGGCTCAGCCCTGTACTCTAGCTTCTTGGTGGAGAGATGGGGTTGTTATTGTTAACAGACCAAGGATACCCATTGCCTGTCACAATCCAAACTGAAAGCTAACGCAGAGACCAGCTTTATAGTATAAAGCCCTTCCTCCTGTCCTGGTAGAGAGATCCTTCCTCTTTTCTTTGCAGTATCCCAAAGGGGAGAAGTGAATTCCAGCAGTTTACAACTCCCAGGGAGAGAATGTACTCTGATAATCTCCCCTGGTTCCTAGCTGTTAAAATAAATTCTTCCCATGTTAGTAAGACTCCCCCGAGGCCTTGGGAGAACAGGTGCTCACTTGACCTGAGTGTCACCTGCACCTAATATATCACATCAGCCTCGGGGCGGGGGGGGGGTAGAAAAATGCAGCCAAAGCTTCTCTCCCCACACCCACCCGGGGGAGGCCAGGCTCAGCACAACCACAGATGGAGACCTGTGTGTGTGCTAGGAACTGCACTGGGCGCCCCTCGAGAGAGCCAGGATTTGCTTATGGTGCTACTGAGCCAGCCTGTACGCTGCCGTCCCTCCAGTGATAAATGGTTCCTTGGAAGGCTCAAAGGAATCATGCAAAGCAGCTGTTTGTCCACTGCAATTTTTGAGGTGAGGTATGTAGACCAAATGTCCTTCTACCAGGTGGTCATCCACAGACTTTTTGAAGAAGGCCCCTAGATTATTATGGCTTTACATTGCATAGCTAGTACTGCTGGTCTTGGTCGTGGAGATGAACAGCTTCCTCTGATCTCGGTGTATAAGCATTTTCTTGCGCAACTCTCAGAAGTGGAAGAAAGTCAAATAAAAACTTTCTTCATGGAGTATGTTCCTTCCTGCTGTAGGAAGTCCCAACTCATCTAGTAACAACAACTCTTCCCTTCCCCTCTCCTCTCCCACAGCAATGTTAAGGTGAAAAGTGTCACTTGATATAGCATGAATGATGATGCATCCAGAGAAAGACAACTCAGCTAGGGAAATCCAGGCCTGGATATGTGATTCTAGAGGTGGGGGGTGGAATGTTATGATGAAAGCAATGGGGCATGTCCTCTGTACACATGGTGCTGGCTGCTGCCATTGGTTTCTGGAGATGGGTTTGAAGAACAGCAAATTCTACCTTTTCTGAAGAAGTTGTTAGGGACAGAGTTGCTGTAAAAAGAGGTTAGAGGAGATTTCACCCACTATTAATCAGCAGGGGATAGTAGAAGAGAGAGAGATGTCATTTTATATGAATAATATCAAGACCCACATTACATCATTCCAGCTGTTCTCCCAAAGCCACAGGAGCCAGGTCATGCAATAATGGGCTAAAACATAGTTTACATTCTGATCTTGTTCACTGCAACCCAAACTCAAGGAGCACACTTACTGAGGCTCTCATTTTTGTTCATACCTAATTATGTGTGCTAATTATTTAGCAGGTTATTAATAATTTTGCTAATTATTTAGACTCTGCATGTGACTGGTCATTCCAAATGATGTACAACATGGGTTAATTTCACACTTCATGCCATGTTTATGCCAAAGTCAAAGAGGCTTATATTTTTTTCATGATTAGAGAGGCAATTGTGGAACAGTTGTTCAACACCAGGTTTCTGGGAAGCCCAGCTGGGTTTCCAAGTAGCCAGCTCTCCTTTTGTTCACTTCCAGGCTATGTGAAGCTGAATGCGATGTTGCATGAGGACTTCTATAAATTTTCTATGAGCCTCTAGTGGCACGTCTTTAGGAGCCATCATCCAATATGGAAACAAGTTCAATGGGACCTTATGATTTAAGTGACCAATCACTGCACAGTAAAGATCAGCTTGTGAACATTTCTGAGCATCTGTTAGAAGAGGAGTCTGGGTTGCGATACTAACAGTTTTGCACAGCAAAGATGCTTCAGAAAATTAAAATCTGTTCATGGAACACTCTGGCAGCAGCAAAAGAGTTTATATATGGCTTGTAAACTCTTCACCAAGCTCTAAGAATAACAAACTGCTTGCAAGAGGGAAAAAAAAAGCTCACATAGAAACATGACTAAATAGGAATCACTGCATTTATCTGGGGTAAAATGGTGAACAAATGGAAGCAGATAAGAAATACACTGTCTTCTGAAGACTTCAGGTCAGTGGATCAGTTTTTCTGAGTGGCTGTTAGTAATGTACTTCTCTGCCTCCCTTGTCATGCCTTGGCTAATACTGATACTCAATCAAGGATGGACATAGGTCCAGAGGTATGGGAGGGGAAAATAAAAAAGAACGGAGAAGGGAAATAGCTCTGTGTCTTTGTCATGTCATCATAGAGTGCACTGAGGAACTGAAGTAGAGAGGACAGCCAGCTCTAGAGTGTGGGTCAAAAAGGCATGGAGAAACTCTTTCCCATGATTCTCATTTCACTCCTATTACTAAGGCACAGGAAAAATGCAGTCCTCTGTTGCAGATCTAAAAGTCAGTCTGTATTTTCCCTTTTAGCACACTCACACACTTTCCTGAGGACCACCTTTAGAACAATGCCTCCTCACTGCAGCCATCTCAGTCACTAGAGGCAGCCTGAGTATTGTTATTATTTATTTCTCGGTTTGCTGTAACCAATTAAACAAAAGCTTATTCAGTCCATAAAGAGCAATAGCCTGGGGACTGTGGGAGGGAGAGGCATTGCAAAAAGGCATTTTATCTTTGACACATGCTCCTGGGCAGAGGATTGAAGGTCAATGCGTACACATCATACTGGGTTGATTATAGCGTTGACAACCATTCACTTAGTTTTATGAAATTATCAATTGATCTGTGATTGCAGAATCTAATCAACGTTTAGAAAATACAGTGGGTGGAAAAGCCAGTTGGGTTGGATTGTTCTTCTACATCTGGCTCTGTGGGAGGGGTCTCTCCAGGAACCGTGCAACTTCCTGGGACAGGGGTTAACACCACTTTCCGTTTTACAGCCTAGTTTGAGGACAACCTTTGCTATTGGACACTTTATTTCTTAGCTGACAGGTTATCCTGCCTTTTTGTAATTTTTTTATTTTTTAATTCTGAGGCAAGAAGCACAGATTTGGTCACCCACTACTGAAATGACATAGGATTGTGAACATATTAATGTTGTGAACATACTCACTTGGGTTTGGCTCTGGGTGAAAGGTTTGCATATCACAAAAGGAGTCTCTGGAAACATTTTAAAGTAATTAAAGATCTATGGATATTGGCAATTCCATATCCTCAAGAAAGCAGTGCAAAGCTTATCCCACAACAGTAATTCTTAAACGACCCTCAATAAACCAGAGAAAAGGAAGCCACCACCTCTGAAACAAGGCAAGCCCTGGGAACAATCAGCAGTGTTTGCTGGAGACTGAGCATGGGGTCAGAAAGGAGGATGGAACATCTACAAGGGAAAAATTTCATAACTTTGTAAATAATGCGAATTCTTGGAAGTGCAAGGTTTATCAAAAGGCATCCTGACAAAATTTGGGGGAAAAAGAGAATTTCTCAGTAATGTGCACTGATATTATTCTACTGGGGTCGTTATAAATCTCATAATATCAATTACTTTCTGAATGACCCAGATCCAGGTGCCATTACAATTTGGACAGTTAATCTTCTAGCTACTTACTTTACAAATCAAGTTTTCAGCTTTCATAGCAGAAAAATTAGAAAATATCTTTTGTGAAGGATCAGAAAATAGAAGTAAAATAAAATATCCTTTTCCGCTCAAGTCAGGTTAGTGTTTTACAGAAAGTACCTTATGCAGATTGTAGAGAAAAATGTAATTTCTTTTAATGCTTGAACTTACCAGTATTGAGCATCATGGAAGTGGTGTCAATGAATGGATTTTCTCCTGGAGCTTTCCCTTCTGAAGGCTGAACAGACCTGCTCTATCGCCATTCTTTTTCTAGCAGGATATAGTATTTTCTAACTATCTATGCTACTTTTTTTCTACACTATTTTCTAATCTAAGTACACAGCATTTCCCTTCCAACTCCTTTACTCTGTTGCTGGAAGTGCAGTGGTCAGAGAAATTACACAGAAAGTTGAGGTCCATTACTAACCAACCATTAATTACAAGAGTAATGGCAAAAATGTTACTTCTATACTTTTGTAAGCATTCCTGCACACCTCAGCCTTCCAAAGCTGGTAAGCTTGACAATATCCAGTCTGCCAGGTGGGGTGATATTGATGTTTTTGCCTGCTCTGACTAACCTTCAAAAGGCAGAAAGAACATCCATTAAGAAGCCTTAGGAACATTCTCCTTGTTTCATGTAGCAACTGATGAAATTAGTCCATTGAAATGTCAGGAAAACATTACCATTAGCTGCAATATGAGAGCAATTCAGAACTCTCACAAAGATCAGGGCTCTTGTACTAGGGGATGTTCAGACACACAAGTAGAGACATACCTGGTCTGAGGAGCTTCATGTCTGAATAGTCAGAAGAGTTTATGGAATCCAGAATATTCTAAAATGAAGAGTCTGTTCTCCAAGGTAACAGTAATGACTTAAGAATACAAGGCTTTCAAAGTCAACAATAACAAAGGGATTTGGAGCAGTGGAGTGTGCCCTCTCTTTTGCTAAATAAGATTATTTTTTTTTTTCTGCTGGGGTGAGGAGGTATGAATGAACTATTTCTTTTTTGCCAAATGAAGGAAGCAATTCTCTTGCAATCAAAATGAAACAAGCAGACAAAGCCTTGACATTATGGAGCTTATAATGACAACTCAGAGCATAATAAAAGCCCTTCTCTGAAATAGAAAAAAATAAAAATGGGAAAAAAGGCATTTTTCCCTGTCTCCAGCTTTGCAAAAGTGAAGGTAACTGTTGAGTCGTGCTGGGGGTTGCTCAGGTGGTGGAATTGTGATATCTGAAATTGGTACCCATGGTCAAACACCTGCCAGAGTAGTTCTCCACCTTGACAGCCTGGTTTCTAAGCCTCCTTGGTACCCTGCCACCAGCTGGCAGAAAATAGCTGTATAGGTTAAGTCCCACTTGTTTATTTCCAAGATCATGGTTCTCCTCAGAAGGCAGCAGAGAAATAGGTGAGATTATCCTATGTCCTCTCCTGACCTGATTGAGGTCGCTCTGGCAAGCAAATATATTTCCACTCTCCTTTTAAAATGCTTTACAGTTTAATAAAATGGAAAATCAAATTGCAGGAGAACAAAATGATTTTCATAAACATTGTTGTGGGCAAAGGGGTCCTTTGGATAATAGCACTTTTATCTCTGTTTTTGAATCTTCAGGCTGCCCTAAATGCATGTAATAACAGTAAGTCATTCACAACATGCACATTCTCACAGAATTACTGTATTAAACAACTGTGTTAAACTGGTGGGGAGCAAAGGTATATCTTTTTTTATTATCCCTGCAAACAGAACAGAAGCTGATTGGTAGAAGCTGGCCTTGCTGCCATGGATAGATAAGATCTAAGCCTATGGAGGTCAGCTCGGACAGTCATCACTTACTATGCAAAGGTACTGTCCTGCAGTCACACAAACCTGCACGTGGAGGGATGGAAATGAATAGTGGCATTTGGGGAGCCATAGTGGTGGAAGGGGCTTTTATTTAATGGTAGATATTTATACTTAAAGACTACAAGTGAAACTGGAGAGCCATGGGGATGAGGTTTCCCTCTTAATCAGAAATGTGAAAACAAATCCTCAGTCAACAGGCTCTGCACAACGTGTACTGTTACTAAGGGCAGGCTTTGGATAAAATGGAAATCAATTTTTATCATCACAGCTGAGTCACAGAACTGGGGAGCACTGTGTGAGCTGGTGATGATGGGGTGGGACTGTTGTCCTCAGAGCCCCTCTCCTTGTCCCATCAAAACTTACTGCTGTAATATGTTGTCTGCAAGGGCTATGACTGTAGAAATGAATGTGGCCAAGAAGCAAAAGGTGGTCACTCCTCAACGTCAGCCCCTGCCTGGGGTTTGCAGAGAGGAGATGGACAGAAATTGCACAGAAGTCCCACTGTATGCATTGTCCTTTGTGTGTCAAACAGCACAGGCACTGTGATTATTTCTTGTTCTTGTTTTTTTTTCTGTTACGACTACTTTCTGTATCGCCCTGTAGGACAGAGAATTGAGCACAGGGGATGGGAGGAATGAGAAACTCATAAGGCAGATCCACAATGTCTTTTCCTACAAACTCTCCTTCAAGGAGTGCTCTGTTCAGTCTCAAGCAAAGACCCCAGGGAGATTGGGTGAGGACTTAGACAGATCCAAGTCAGAGTTCCAGACTCTGACCTCCTGGACTCAGCTGCATATCCCATGATGCCAGACTGAAAGTTTCTTTGTTTTTACTGTAAGTAAACAAAAACCTCTTCCCTGCAAAGTTTGGTGTCAAAAGACTGACATTTTTGAATGAAAAAAACATTTCATCAGGGGATGTACATCCATCTCTATTCTGTAGATATTGGTTGGTTTGTGTGTCTATAACGAGTGCTGAGAAGGAACATTTTGTCTCCTGAGAATATGGCCTGTTTGGGAAAACCATGTTTTTGATGGATTGTTCTCAGAGCCCTCTGTTATTAGAGCTGGTTCCCTGTTTGGACTTGAAGGGGTGGAAAAGTTTATCTTTAATAGCAGGAAGCAGACATATCTTCATGTGGTGGAAGTATTTCCCTCTGTGTTGAGAACTCTTTAGAAAATTTTGCTGAAGAATAACTTTGAATTTTTCCTTTTTCCCTTAAATTATAAAACCTTTGCTTGCAGACCCTCAAAAGAAACACTGGTAGAGCTGACGTGGTGAAAATGGGAACAACCAGTTTTCTCCAGGACCTCTATACCTCCTTTATACACAAACCCATGTTAGTTAATTCTTCACTTATTTCTGATGATATGTCATGGGTTTTGAGGCACTGTGGGCTGAAAGCTTCCATTAGAAGAAGGTTGATCCAGGGGTTAGGAAACAGGCTTGCTATTTTGGAAGCAACAGTTCAATTTGCTGTCTGGACACATCTTTTTTTATGTTACTTTACGGATAAGTCCCCTCAGTCTGTCAGGTTCTCATCTATAAAAATGATAAGAATATCTCCACCTTATCCTAAATGTGTTATGAAATAAATCTGGAAGATTGAGGTTTTCTGTCTCCCTGTGTGCACACAGACATACACCTAAACTCCCTCCCCCTTTTCTGCAGAGATGCTGCTTTGTTCTTACAGCGGATTCACAGTTTCTAAGAGGTGAACCTTCTTTTCCCTTTGCTGTGCAAAACAACATTCTAAAGATGACACCAAATTCTGCCACCAGACATCAATGTCATGGTGCTCTCTGTAACTGAGGTACATCCTAGTTGAATGTGACTGTGAATAAGTTTGTAAAAAGAGGAGTTTGTCCACTAAGATCTGAATTAAGTGGTACATAGTATAACAATGTGGGTCAAACCCCATTAACTGTATTTCTTAGTTATAGCTATGTATAATAAATAATGCTTAAATATTAATCAAATTATGTATTATTAATTATTATTCCTATTATTTGAGTCTGAAGAATTATAATATTTTGGCCTAAAAATAGGAGCTTTTTTTTCCCTCTTCTTTTAGTCTGTAACAAACTGGTGTTTCTATGTGGAGAACACAAAGCCTGAGGTTTCCCAACCCAGTTTTGTAAGCTAAAATCTATTCCAGTGATCTGTGAGACAACTCTGATGAATGCCCTGACACCTTGCTTGAGTTTCCCTACCTGCAGAAGTAATATAGGAGCTGTGTCTTGTTAGGCTGAAGCTAAATTTATGTATGTTAAGTACCTTCAGAATAGAGGTGTTTGGAGGTAAACAGAGCAGCCAAGTGTGCACCTATGCACATTCTGACATACATTACCCTTGCTCAGGAAAGGAGGCTGTAATGGAATACTTTGCCCATTCAGAGGGTTTGAATCTATCTCACCTTCAGCATCAAGGTCAGAACAACCCTATGTCCTAACATATTGCTCTCGTAAAAGCCTAGGGAGTATTTTACCCTGTCAAGGGGAGACAAGGTAACCTTAGGGTGCTGTGGATGTCCAAGCAGGATCACACCATATCTGAGGTTATCATGTACACAATTCTCCATCTACCATCTCCTTGGTGTGTGCAGTGCTTGGGAGCTTTGTCTATGGGTCTGATTACAAACCCATTTGAAATAAATAGGGGTCTTTCCTTTCTGCAAGCAGCACTTGAATGTGACAGTTTGTGAGACTGCTTGGGTCTCGGTGGGATGAAAGGCACGGTACTGAAATGTAATACAAAAAAAGTTCCTTCTTCCACACGTTCCTATTCACATGAATATAGGTGCATCCACCTACTTCAGTGGATATTCAGTGGATGAATATCCACTATAAGAATAAAGCTTATCAAAGCCTAAACACAGTACAATCAGCCTTCTATGCAAAACCTTACCGAGCAGCAGCAAAAAGAATTAAATCCAACAGAAGAAGACAGAGACTCATTAAAAAGAGTTATAACAAGTCAGTTATCAGACGTTTAAAGAATAAACTTGTTAGAATAAACCTGTTAAATAAATCCTCAGCAAAGCTAATTAGGTCGGTGTTACACTGGCACAATGGCTCCCTTCCATAGAAGACTTAATGATAGCATAAGCCTGTTAAAGGAATACACTAAGTATACAATAAGCCACCTATTTAAAGGATACCTCAGTCAGTTCATCCTCTAAATCTGACCTACCTACAAATTGTCACCGGTGAGAAATATCTCTAAGGCTCCAAATGCCTATTGAAAACCCAGGCCCATGTACCTTGTCGTTTGTGAGAGACATCCATGGATGCGTCTTTTTTTCCAAACAAAGAGGCTGGTGATGGTTGTGGAAGAACTACATGATTGAGGGTTTTTTTTTGTTTTCCTTTCTCTCTGTGTTGTACTCAAGGTGCAGATTAACCAACTGAACCTATTCTCAGAGCTTTAATGACAATATTGATCGACTATTGGTGAAGCAGCAAGGAAAGAAAGAGAATAAAAATCAGTACTTTACCCCTATATAGTGGGTTTTGTCAGTGCATGTGTAAGGATGGATGATTTGGAGATTAAAGATGTTTAACTGAGGCTTGGAACTTCTGGGTTTGTCCCAGTTCTGCCTCTAGTTTTGTGTAAAATGTACTCTTTCTATATCCCTCATAAACAACAAGGTGAACAACAGGGTGACTACTCCTTTTGATTTTACCTGTTGCAATAGTGAGGTCTGTGAGGCAAGCCTTATAGCTTCCATCAAAACGATCTGCAAAGCCAAATGAGGCTTTGGTAGAATGTGTTAGTGTTTCCATGATGGTTTAATCTTGCTAGTGTGGGTAACTGCAGGAGCGGAGGTGGAGGTGCAAACCACAATGCCCTTGGTACTGATTTTCCCACAAATACCTTAATATGTTGCTACCTTGATGCTGTTGTGTAGAAAAAAAAAATAATGGGTGGGTACCAACAGTTGGCTCAGTTATGGCTTCTAGGTGGAAGTTATACAAACAACAAGAATTCCAACAAAATGAGAACATTAGATTGGTTTTATTATCACTTATATTACATAGATGGAAGCAGAAGTGAAGAAAAGTGATGCCCTTGAGATTATGTGGCCATCCAACAGCAGAGTCAAAAATAGAACCCAGGTGTTCAAGCTGGTCCTGCACATTTTATGCAATAGATCACGGAGGTGAAGTGGGTGATTTTCCTCAAGAAACACGGGAACAGTTAAATGTTGTCTGGCTTGGAGGGAAATGATCTAAAACTTGCAGGGAAAGAAATGTTTATTTCTGGAGAAGGTGCCACAAGCCAAAGAAAAGCCTGAAAACAAGAATTAAACACTACATAAAGAAACACTTGACAGCCACGGCTCTTTAAGTTGCCTTGAGTGTCTGCGTGCAGAATTCATTGCTGGCAACCAAAAAACAGTGTCAGGTCTAAAGACTGAACCCAGGGTATGAATCTACTGTAACAGCACTGGGACACTGGGGATGACGCTGCTGTAGAGCAGACATCTGGGCTGGTGCAGAGCTGCCATGGACAAAGGGATACCAAGAGGGGAAAAGATAGGAAATAGGAACTTGCAGGGTCCCCGAGACTGAATTTCAGCCTAATGTTCAACCTCCTGCAGAAGAAATGCAGCGAATGAAGTATTCAGTGTGGAAAGCTGGAACATGCTGGTACCAGAGTGTGTCTGGCCAGCGGGAGGTGAAGCAGCGTGTATGTAAAGTTCGTTGTTGTAATATTACCATTAGCAGGGAAAGGCAGCAGCTGAGTTCAGGACTGCTCAGGGAGAGGTGTGCGTACACCGAGTAAGTAGCAGTCTTTGCTTTGGGAAGCATCCAAATAAAACAAACAAGGTGAAGTTTTTATACACACTCTTGAACATGCTGCTTGGGAAACTGCGGCATAAAAGTTACGTCTAAGCAGTCTGGCAGCTGTGTTTCACGCTACGCTCTGAGATCTGGGTCCTAGTCACCTGGGCACGGGGCAGGTTCTTGGTTTACTTGACTGTGTTTCTGGAAACAGATTCCTGAATATTTTGATTTCTCCTTTCCTGCTCTGACCACTAACTAGAATAGCCTGAGGGGTTGTGTTTATGGACTGTGTAAAGCACTTAGGCATATGCCTAACATATTTCCTGAAACAACATGGCTCCTGAAAATCGATCGCATCAACTTTTTCTTAACAAGGTGAAAAGTCCTTGTTGTGTATGAGAAATAACCCTGCTCAAGGCATGTGGTTAGTGTATGGTGACAATAACCCCACTTCTCAGGGTGCCGGTATGCACCAGCTATCAACCCTGTGACTCACTGCATACCTGAGGCAAAGTGCAGTTATCTCAGAGTAGCAGCATGCTCTAAAACATGTCATTCCTTAGTGATTCAAATTCAAATTTTCTCCCAAATAAATAATAAATGATACCTGGGGAAAAAAAATAAAAATTACTTACTTCTCTTTCTGTATTCAATACTTGCCAAGTGCATTGGTTTGTGCAAAGATAATGGTGACAGTCTATTCTGACCTAGATTACTGCTGGTGAAAAAGTGCAATTTGGTTGCACGCATCTGCTGTAAAGTTCTGGACTCCCTGACCTGGTCATCTGGATCCTTGGGCTCCAGAAAACAGAAGTTACCCTGTTTGTTGCGTGGCAGATAGCCGAGTGGCTTGGTCATTACTTATAACCATAAGAAATAAAAAGACAAAGGTGAAACAGTCTTGTGCCATCCCTTCCAGAAGCTGAAAAAAAATTGCCCGTACAGTTACAATATATCAGCATCAATTTAACAGTCGTGCCATTGGATGTGTATACATGTTATGACTTGATTTTATGCTGTGGGTGGTACCGTTATTCTGTATTAACATCCAGTCTTATGACCTCAGCACAGCCCTGCAAGATGTGCTCTGGCTTCTCTTGGGTAAGTCAGAAAAGAAGCACTGACCCTCTGGCTCTCACTGACATACTTCAGAATTAGCTTAGAAAGATTACAGGTGGCCCTGGCTGTCCACCTCCTCCAGCAGCTCCTGTTAATCAAGCTGATATCTCTTTCTCATGCCTGCTGCCACAGTGAGAGGTACCAGTGCCTCTTGCTTTGCCATCTCCTTTGCAATGAACATTTTGGGGGCTCTGAGAGGTATGAAACAGATGCAAGAACACAGATACGTTGGAGCGAGGAATAAGGGACAAAAGCTCAATTGAACATTCTAGTCCCTGCATTTGACTGCATGCAGGTTTCATCTACCAACATTTTTTTGAGTGGTCTGAAGTGCTGAGTGATTGCAGATAGAGGCAGAGTGAGGCTTGAAGCCTTCTGTGCAGTGTACAGCTCATGATGGGTTGGGAGTTACAAGTAGTTCCCTTTTGAAAGCCTGAGTCCAAGTTCAGAAGGAAACTAAGCTGCAGGTGATGAATACTGATGACTTGTACTTGGTACCAGACAATAGTAACAATAGGGAATATGAAAGACTGCTAATAAAGAGGATGGATTTGTGACTAAGACGGGGAAATCAGCGGATGTGGGTTCATTTACTTGCTCTTTCCTGCACCTCTGCGAGCTCTAGAGGAAAGTATTCAACTGCTCTAGCTTCATCCCTCTAAAATTTAGGAATTCAGTCTAAGTTGCTAACTTGGTTCCCTTTAGAGTCAACACAGAGAGAGCTAATTTCAGAAGAAAATTCATCCCATGTCAAAGATAGTGTCTAGGATAACAGGAAGATTACATCTGTAGAGTTAAAATTACCCCTTTCTGTTAACTGAAGAGAATATTTAGACAAATACCTGAAGCCAAATGCCTGGCCTGTTCTAATTCCCTGTGAATTCAGTGGATCAAATCATTAATTTTGCATCAGTTAGACTCAGCCAGAAATGTTCATATCAATGACAGTTGGGAAACAATATTCTGAGCTGGGAAACATCAGTTCTCTCAGTTGTTTATACCCACTACATTTTCCTAGAACTGACCTTGTAGTCTTTGCTGTCTTATTAATTCTTCAATGAGAGACAAACCACTATTATTTCGTTTTCACAAGACATTTGCTTCCTACCCAAGACCAGCAGGAAAAATACCACAAAAGCTAATCAGAAAGCTAGATCTCAGGAGATTGAAAATCTTATTGTGTAACCCCCAGCAGCTCACTGTGCTCAGAACAAGTATCCTGAAAGTTGAGTGCCTAGGACAACTGAAGTTCAATTTTGAAGATGTGGCATTTTTTCCTTTGTTAGTTTGATGGTGGAAAGGGATTTATGTCAAAAGATAAATTTGGGACATGTCAATTTAGGAGCAGTACAAAGATGGAGAAGCACCCGCTTGGAAATTTTAGTGAGTTCAGAGTCTTTCAGGCTCCTAGAGCTGCACTGAGGATGATTCAGTTTAACGCAGAGGAACCAGCTACCATAAACTCCTTTCAGAAAAAAAAAAAAAAAAAAAAAACAACCCAAAAAAATCACCAACAACAATTTCCAACAGTTTCTTCCCACTCTGCTGGGATCTGCCAACATTTTTGCTGAGCTTGGCAGGGGGTTCCAGCCTTCGCCCCAGCCCCTGCTCAGTCCTTGACTGTAAACCTTTAATTCTGCACTGGGGATGGTAGAAACAGTCTCTGCTGGCTCCTTGCCCTGACCCTTGAGCCCACTCCCAGACTTCTTCCCACCGTCCATCAAAATGGCCTGGTATTTGCCTGGTCGCACAGCCCTTCATATCACCCATCCTGCTTTGTGAACAGGGAGACACCCACCCATGTGTTAAGGGATACCAACAGCAAATGAATACGGTTGGGTATGTCTACAACCAACAGAAAGCACAGTCTAAATAAGATCACTTCTTACTGCAATATCGTTTGCAGAGGAGAAAGAGGAAATACATTTCACAAGGGATTGGGAGAGCACCAGAATATCAATACAATGCTCGCAAAGCAAGTTTAATCCATTTTTAGCCTGTAATAAACAATGAAGTCTGCAAAAGCTTGACAAGAACACATTCTGCATCCTCAAGGAGAGCAACACAACAGGGTATGTGGAAAGAAAGAGTTTGCCAGTAGCATCAGTAGAAAAACTTGGACTAGGGTCTGATTATCTTCACCAGCTCATGGAGCTCTGAAGTGAACTTTTCCTGGAGAATCACCAATGGAAACGAAATATTTACCATATGTAGTTGGCACATACAGCTCCTTTTACTCTAGATAGTGGTACTGGCCTGTCTGAGATGGAGTTAATTTCCTTTATAGGAAGCTCATATGCTTCTGTGTTTTAGATTTGTAACCAAAACAACGTTGTTAACATGCTGATGTTTTAGCTGTTGCTGAATAGTGTCTGCACAGCATCCAGGCCTTCTCTGTGTCTCACTCCGCTCCCCTGGTACATAGATTGGGAGGTGTGCAGGAGGTTGGGAAGGGACACAACCAGATGGATGACCTGAGCTATCCAAAGAGATATTCCATGCCATAAAACATCTTGCTCAGCAATGAAAAGGGGAAAAAAGGGGGATTTTAGTTAGGTTACCCAACTTCTGCTTGGGAACCAGATGGATATTGGTCTCTCCTTGGGAGGTGGTAAGTGATTGCCTTTGCATTACTTGTTTGGTTTTCTTTTTCTCATCTTCTACTGCTCCTTCAGTTATTAACAAGTTTTCTCTTGACTCCCAAGTTTTCTTGCTTTTACTTGACTGTTGCCCTTCTTCCATCCTGCTGGGGTGGGGGACAGAGGCAAGTGAGCAAGTGGCTGTGTAGTGTTTAGTTGTGTACTGCAGTTAACTCACGCCACAGAGTGGAAACTCTTTAGCCCATTTTTGTGGCAGCTCTCATGTCAACAATACAGACACTTTTCTCTTCTTTCTGGATCTCCCAGTTTCATGCAATGTCTTCCTAAACTTCTAAGAGATAGTCCAAATTACTGTTTCCTCATCGTGCCACCATCATTGTTTTTGGTTTTTTTTGCCTAGTGCTTGCAAATGGGAGACTCTCTTTTTACACTATGTATGTTGTGAATTTCTGTTCTCTTTCATATCCTCCCTTGATTGACTAGTTTCTGTGTTCTTCATGGGAAGAATATTACAGTTTTAAAAAAAAAATATCTAAGGTGTCTTTTACGATGACTGTTGAACTTAAAGAGCGGGGGAAAAGTGAGGATTGGACATGCTAAAATTGTTAGTAACTTAAAAAAGTCCTTATTGGAAGGAGTAATAAAAATTCTTGTTCAATGGAGCTTTGCTGATTTGGGGTGAAAATCCAGGCTTTTTTCATTGCAGGGAGAAGGTGAGTTGAAATATCCAAGACTAAAAAGAAAAGACCACTGAAAAGAGAAAGCTACTGAAGTGAAATAATTTTGTTTTTTAAAATGGCATCCAGAAACCTTATCTTTGACACATAAGAACAGACACATAGCTAAATATGCTGTAACCTGCTTAGGTTTCCAAAGCAGCAAATTAAACCAGTGGACTATGCAGTGAGTGTCCATTCAGATGAGCAAAGCTCATTGAACACAACAATACTGTAAGAGAACATGTTGAATACTCAATGCACCAAATAATCCTCTTTTGATACAGAGAAAGTCAAAGCTTTTGGGAAAGAGGCAGCAATAGTGTGTATTAATTGGGGGGGAAAATATTCTGGGACAGGAAAATATGAACAAAACTATTCTCTTTGCTTTATGTTTTCTTATTATTATATTTTTAAGTTATTGATATCAGTTCCAGGCAGGACACTGGTTTGTTGACTCTGACTTTCTGGAAGGTGTTAAGGTATTACTTTGTAGAGAACATTTGAATTGTTTTCTAGCTTTGTGAGACCTTTGGGTGCCTGAAAAGTATGATCTCCCCTGTTTTCCTTCACTCCCTCTTCACAAGAATATGAAGTGCCAGGCTGAGTGGTGCTAGGTCCTGCTAGACCCAATCACCTAATAACCTTCCCAGATGTAGTGAGGGAAGACACCCAGCATTGTTGCATGGGTTGAATCAATAAATCCCACGTGATTACAGTGCTTGTTCACAGAGCCTTTGCTTTGATTTTAAACTACCTTATTTAGGACAGAAGTATTCCTCTTCTATTTTTGGTAAATGCCAAGAGCACCAATGAAAGAACCCGCCAGTAATAACACCCAAACCCATTTATTTGTTTAAACAAGTGCTTTGCAGGTATATTTTCTGTATAAGACCAGATCCCTCAATCTTCTCTGCTGTGGTCTAAGCCATTTGTCTGTGGCCTTGTACCAGGGGAATTTGTGAAAATCATTTCAGCCTTTATTTGAGCCAATGTGACAGAATCAGGGGTGGCTTACCAGGAAGTGTGCTTTGCAGCTGAACAGTCACTTGGAAAAAAAGTAAAACTCAGAGGCTTTGGGTACACTGTAACTGAGATAAGCTAAGCTTCAGCCCTATCGGAACAGCCTGGAGTTTAACCAAACAGCTTCTAATTCTGCTTAGGAAAGATTTGCTGAAGATTTAGCTTAAGACAATGTTATGTAGCCACAGGGGATGGTTGAGAGAAGGACAGAGTGTCCTTGCGGGCCAGAGAAGGGGGATGGAAGGAGGGCATCTCCCATTGCCCTCCTCGCCCCTTATACCCTACACAAGGTGGCTGATTTTTTTTTTTCCTTCTGCCGGCACAGCACAGCCAGTGGCTTGTCTGGGGGCTTGCTGGCTGAAAACCTCACACAATGGCAGGAATTGTCAAACGCTCTTCCTCCGCTGGGTTGCCTCTGCTGAGCTGCTGAGATTTGTCTGGGTGGGTCATGCCCTTGAGGCGCACCCCTTCCCCCCACCCAACACCTCCATCCCCAAACCACCCCATAGCCCAGCGTTGGGGACTTTTCGCCCTCCTTGCCGAGCGGACCCAGCCGGGCCGGGAAGCGCTGGGAGCTCAGGAGGCTTCCCGCTGCCTCCCGGGGTGGGTGGCTGGGCTCGGTTCTCCCGCTCCCCAGGCCGCGGAGGCCGGGCTGAGGCGGCGGGAGCAGCCGCTGCAGCGCGGAGCAGCGCGGAGCCCCCGCGGAGCCCCGGGCCCGGTGCGCCGCCACCCGCCGCTGTCCGCGGTGCTGAACCGCGCCCGCACGGCGGGGATTGCGGGGAGGCGAGGCGCGGCGAGAAAGGGGCTTGTGGGGGG
>JAOXNO010000008.1:8004472-8033365 GCA_028565335.1 Limnodromus scolopaceus
GCTGGAGCCAAGCGCGAATCATCATAATACGGGGGCGGGAGGGGGGTGACCGATAAATAACAACAGGGCTCTCTTCTCCAAGGAGCCCAGGTGCAGCTGAATGGGGGTTTGGGCCGGATCCCTCCCCGCTGGGGCGTGCGGGAGTTTGCTGCTGAGGATCTGGCCCCGATACATGCAGGAATCTTTTTACCCGGTGATGAAATGCAGCTACTTCTGGGACAGAGCCCAGCAGCTTTTCCGTGCCAGGAAATACTACAGGGGAAGTGAAAAATCACTTCATGCATTGAAAGTGCAGAGATGAACTTAGCGAGGCAGAATATAAATTACCCGGAGTTAGGTAGCTTGTGCCCTCTGCTTTGATTTACACCATCCCCCTTGCAAAAGTATCACGAGATTTTTAACAATCGTAAGGACCTTGGCCCATTTCCTTCCAGGCCACACAGAGCAGCTTCCCGGCGAGGGAGAATTTCCACGCACGGAGAGAGCTGGCTTCTTAATAACACATGGACCCATGGTCTGATCCTGCGGTTCTTCCTCTTGCCTGGAAGATGGCTGCCACCCGGCGCGGGATGCTGAGTTACCAGACGGTGCTGAGCTGAGTCAGGGCAGAGCATCTCCTCCCAGTTATAGGGGATACCCCAGAGCGTTCTCGGATGCCAGAGGAGGTTTTTCCCTGCTCGCTGTGCCTCTGCATTGCCACGTCCTGCCGACCTGCTGGGACCGGAGCTCGGCTGGACAGGGCTGCAGCAGGCTGCGGCTTCTAATCGGTGTGGAAAAGGGAAATATCATCAAGCAGAGAGGCCTGGGGGGAGAAACTGGATCTATCTACTGGGTTCTTCTGTCTGGGGAGAGTCAAACGCAAGCAGAGCAGGACTAGATAAATGAGGTGACATTCACCAGGGTTCGAGAGTAGGCGTAGGCTGTTGCTGACTTGACGGGCTAAGCTGTACTGTTTTAGGGAAGAAAAAGTGCTAGGACTAGTGGGAGGGAGGAACGGGAGAATGAGCAGAAATCAGAGGAGCAGCTGATTTAGACTGAGCTGAAGACAATTGAAGGATTCAAGTTTACTTCAGGGATGCTGGGTCAGATCCTAAGTGAAGATGGCATAAATTGGGCATAAATACGTCATTTTGAAAAGGAGCTAAGAGTCAGGCCCAGGATTCCCTCTGTGATTGAGTTGGGGAGTTTAATACAACGTGTCTAAGCCTTTGCAGCCCCCTTCTCAGTGAGCTGTTTTCTCGCAGCCTTGAGGCAGGACCTGCAAGCGGCATCACAGGAGAGAGAGAAAGATGCTTATTTATTTTTGCTATGTGTTCTTCTGAAGTCATGTGCTCTACATCCATTTTATTGTTGCCTACAAGGCGCAGCTGACAGAGCTGAGCTGTGCACGAGGCTGGTGCTGTGCCTGCTGATGGGCCCGTTCGGAGCGCGGTGCCTGCTGAGAGCGGTACCCATGGCAGCACCAATGCTCCTGTGGTTCCCGCGATGGCATCTCTCTAGGCGTTGACGTAGGGTTCCCCAATGCTTGGACTCTTCCTACACACGATTCCTTGCTCCTATTTCAGGAAAAAAAAACCCAACTAGTTGCACTGCTGATGGATCACCTCGTTCACTGGCAATCGAAATAATAGTAAGTCAGAGCAGCAGCAACTGATCGGAGCAAACAATCTAAACCAGCTTCAAATGGTGGCCTCCAGAGGAGGACAGAGTGAATAGCCTTTGCCAGACACATACTGTTGCTTTTCACTGTTTATATTGGTGATAGAAATGCTGGGCAGAGGTAAGAACTCAGGTGCCAGGAGCAGCAGCACGGCTTTCAAGCCCTAGAATGAATTCTCTCTGTGTGTTAGCAGCGGGCACTGTTCAACGGCGGATTGCCACCACGGTGGCATCTCTCCTCCCAGAGGTTCACGAATTACAGCAAAGCCAGCTCTGGGCTGACACATATCAAGCGATGACACAAAAGCTTGCAAACCAAGCTATGAGAGCTTCTCACGCATAAGAGAAGCTCCAGAAAAACAATTTGCTCCAGGGCTTTTTGTTGGAAATCAAAACAGTATAGGAGCAGAGGGAGCTCTCACACTCCCAGCCATTCTCCTGTACTGCCCGATTTCCAGCAGAGTAGCTCTGGTTCTTGCAGTCTCTTCGTGCTTGGGACTTGTCTCATAGCTGTCCTGATAGAAAGCGTCTTCTTCCACCTGGTGTTTATAGCAGATAAAGCCTGGAGCCTTAGGACAGGTCTTCTTACAGCTTGGATTTTTATATCTATGCATATTACAGCCTAAATACGTTGTACAGCGAGTACCTGTGAAAAGCTTGGAACCGCTCGCTGTAAATCACCACAGCCTGTCGGAGCCAGGGGAGTTAACTGGCTTCATGGTGAGTGAGGATCTCTTTCTTAGGCTTTGATTTAGAGTGTGATTTAGAACCTGGCCTGCGCTCTAGACTTTGCTGTGTCCATCATGATTTTGGATGGAGTATTGGCCAGAAGTCCTGAGTCGGCACAACAGATCCCATTTAGCCATCTCTTTACCCTGCTG
This sequence comes from Limnodromus scolopaceus, assembly GCA_028565335.1. NCBI lineage: Eukaryota > Metazoa > Chordata > Aves > Charadriiformes > Scolopacidae > Limnodromus > Limnodromus scolopaceus. Next base: position 8,007,013 of record JAOXNO010000008.1, read on the forward strand.
GAGCTGCGTATGAGGTTGTCAGATACATTGCTAACACCGGAGACCTTTGTGGTAATTTATCCTCGCAGTCGTGGATGCTGAGTTTCTAAGCAGGGTGGAAGATGGGGAAGGCGAGCTCTAAAACCATTGCCTTGTGCAGGCAGCACATTCCAGGTGTGGCTGCCAGGACCAGAAGAATTAACAAAGTAAGTTTGTTCAATAGTTCAGAGCAATAGCTAGAAAGGTACAAAGAAACTAAAGCTGCCCAAGGAAGGGGTCCCCTATAGAGGCTCTTTATCAGGGAGTGTAGCGACAGGACAAGGAGTAACAGTTTTAAACTGAAAGAGGGGAGATTTAGATTAAATATTAGGAAGAAATTCTTTCTTGTCAGGGTGGTGAGACCCTGGCCCAGGTTGCCCAGAGAAGCTGTGGCTGCCCCATCTCTGGAGGGGTTCAAGGCCAGGTTGGATGGGGCTTTGAGCAACCTGGTCTGGTGGAAGATGTTCCTGCCCAGGGCAGGAGGCTGGAACTTGGTGATCTTTAAGGTCCCTTCCAACCTGAACCATTCTGTAATTCCATGATTCTAAGGATGGAAGGGAAAGAACTGTGACCCTAGGGAAGAGGCTGACGATTCAGGGCAGGCAGGAGAATTGGGATAAGCAAGTGTGAATCTTTAGCTGGACTTCTGGGATCAGTGGACTAAAGAGCAGTGAGACAGGTTATGAGTGCCAGAGCAGCCGGGCTGCTTTCGGCATGTGGCTGCTCTTCAGGCAGGTACAGATGGTGAGCGGGTAAGCGAAGCCCTCAGACATATGCTGGGGTACATATGTGGCTATGGGTCCCTCCTGGCTCAGGCCACCTCCTTGCTTAGAATATGAGGATGCCAGAGTTGTTCCAGACGTTTCCTGCACTGTTCTGTGCTGGGGGAGATTTGCAGTTAAAATCAAGGGTGGGTTTTGAGGGAGCCGGGAGAGCTTAGGAGGTGCAATGTGAGGCTGAAGAATGCTTGAGAGATGCTGAGAAAGTCAAAGGAAAGAACTGGCAAAGGCAGCATAATGTTTGTGCTAAAATGGTGAACAGAGATAAAAAAGCAGCAACAAGGATACATGTAACGTAGCCTTAAGACCAGCAGCTATTTCTAGAATTGCTTATGTCATGTCGTCCAAATTCAGAGTTGTTTCTGCAAAACAACTCCAGGCTTCACTGTTTTATGCCTGAGAATGCTGATAATGTGTTTATCTGCCATTTCCACTCTCCTAAAAAGAGAACTGCAAAGTATTTGAAAGCAATGGTGGGTTGCTCTACCGTATTTTAGGCCTGCGAATAGATAAATCCAGTCAGCCAGGGAAAAGCCACCAGTTAGGATTCTCCCAAAATGTTTATATGGTGCTGACTAAAAGTAACTTAACAGGGGTAATTTAAGCTCTCATAAGCATTATGATAAAATTCTTTTTTTGTGCATTTAGAGATACATATGTATCAATCCTCTTATTTGCTTCTTGGGGGAGAAGAGTTAATGATAAATATGGTGACTGGGACTAGATGCATTAATCATGGTATTCACCAGTGACAATGGACGAAGGTGTGATGTTTAGGTGATGGAGTTGGATCGAGTCTTGTTAAGACTGGGAAAACCTGATAAGTGGTCTAACCAAACAGCGGGACACTGGGAGGATCAGAAAGGCATGGATGTGTGCTCTCAATACTGGGATAAGATTTCAGCTGGTTGGGGACATGCAAAGTTGGCAGTTGTCTCAGGGTTGTCATGTGCAGTGGCACCAGGACGCCTAGATGTTGTGGGTATGGCTGTTGCTTTATTGAGTCCTTCTATTCTTTTGATTTTCATAATATTCTGCTGTAATGGAATTAGTTACGAGTTCTGTGCAAAAGGATTTTGTTTAGGATTGTTTAGATCTGGTACCACATCATTTCCTTGGGTGTCTCCAACTTTCAATAGGATGAGAAGGAGTGAGTAACCATTTCCCATTGTCCGACTGCCCTATTTGTGACTGGACAGACTTCAATTCATGCCCCTTGTGTAAATGGCATGTGGGCCCCTCTTCTGCAGGGTATGCAATCGAGTACTTAAATATTGCTCAAAGAATTACCAAATACAGGCTTGCTTTCAAAGGTGGACTCGAGTGTCACTGACCCAGTGCAACCACGACTGCAAAGGACCCGATCCTGCAATCTGAATCACACAGACAAATGTTTAATTACAGTCCCGTGGACATAATGAAACCTATTTCCAGGATCAAAGCCTAAGCAACAGCAAATCCGTACCCATGCTGAGTGCAGAGTGAATCATGTTTATGATCCGCCGGAGTTCAGCTTCTTTGCTCTAAAATGCTGGTCAGGAAGGCAGAAGGAATATTCCCCGGGATATTATAAAGACTAACATATCATCAGAGGGAGAATCAATGGAGATTGATGGCAAATTAGATGGATACTTGAAACATTAAAAGGAAGGATGGAAAATAGAAGTGATATTATAATTGAACCATATTAATATATTTCAAATTGCTTTACAAATATTAACAAGCTAAATAAGGAAAGCTCGGAAATAATAGTTTATTTAGTGTGGGAAAGCTAGAAGTAAGAAGGGACATTTGCGTTCCAGTACAAAAGTATATGAAGGTTAGAATGAAAAGTGATCAGAAACATTTTAATGCTTTGATGATACAAGAACAAGGGGACACATCAGAATTAAAGGGCACAACTTTTAAAGCAAATTAAAAGGAAATAGTCCTTTCTTCAGTGTATAGTGAAGCTACACAATTCCCTGCTGCAGGATGTCGCTGAGATGAAAGTCTGGATGGATTTGAAGTGTAAAAGGCTACATAACTTTGTAGCAATTAATAGCATTTGCAGCCCTGCAATCTAGGACAATGATAATCAGATCTCGTGCTTCAAAGCCAGAGCTGACCATCTTCTGGGGTCAGGAAGGACATTTTCTGTCTGCATGGAAAGAACATAATATGGTCGGCCAGGTAATATGACTGGATATGGTCGATCCCGCTAGAAGCTAAGTCAGCAAGAGATTAGCAAATTGCTTCTGTGGGTGCTGGATTAAGGTATTATAAAAAGGTTTTCATCAATGCCAGACAGAGTATCAATCCAACAATCTCTTCTTCTGTGTCAACTCTCACAAAAGTAATTTCACTGATTACAGTAGATACTGAAGCAGGACATAAAATTGGTGGTTATAAGCAGCCGCAATGACCCTGAGCTGCACATTTCAGTTTCCTCTATCACCACCGTTATCTGCAGGACGGTGCAGAGCTCAGCTCAGCCCGGAGTCTCCAGGGCTGGGTAACAGACGGATGCAAGCTCCCTGCCCTCCAGGGCTTGCAGTCCAGACAGAGGAGGAGAAAAAGAAGCAGGGAATGCCGTCACCTCTGCTCTGTACCAGACGAAGTGCAGAACGAGCCTCGAGGATCAATCCAAATCCCGTTAGAGGCAGTGGAAGCACTTCAGTTTGCAGGAACAGGAGCTTGGGCCTGGCCTTGGCAGGTTTTGAAAGTAGTCGGTGACAAGGTAAGGGAATGTTTTAGAAAGCAGGGCCTTAAATATCACAGTGGGATATGCTGAACACTTGGAAAATCAGCCTCCGAGGTGTTTGTAAAATGTCACCTTAAAGAATTTGCCCAAGCTTACACAGGAAGGCTGCAGCAGAGATGAACACCTGGGCGCGTCTAGAGATTTACCCGAACCAGCCTGGAAGGAGAGACAGAGCAGAGAGAGACCAGTTAAGGAGCCCATTAGTGTCCCATCTCCCCTCCCCACATTTTCTCTCCAGTGCCACAGCCCCATGCACCAGAGGGTCCCAAGGTACCCCCCAAGATGGAGGTGCCACATGCTGGGGACAATCCTGCATCATGCTCATGGTCTTCCACCATCGTTGGCACCACGGTGGAGGGAGGAAAGAAGAACCTGCCTTTCTCCATACTCTTCCTCTCATATCAGCCAGTTTTTTCCTGTTGCCATAGACAGACATCTGAAGAGAGAACAGGCTGTTGTCTACAAACAGACAGGGGTGTTCAGCTTCAGCAGGTGGAACTTTCTGAGACCCACTTGATCAGTGGCTAAAAGCATCACCGGGTGAGCAGAGAGGAGACTACTCTTCCACCATCAGCTGCACCGGGGCTGAGATGGGTAACAAAACTGCATTTCCTTGAGAAAGGTGGGAAGGATGAAAAGCTGATGGCTGTGAGGAAGGCATATGTTCTAGACGGAATAAAGCTCTGAGAGACATGTGTGACTGGGGCAGGGGGGGAGAGCTGGCAGGTAGGAACACCAAGTTCACTGGCAAGGCAAGTGCGAACAGTGAGATGAATTGCCACACTGGGATGAATGGTTCCTTTGCTTCCTGGATTGCAAACAAGGGAGAGACGTGACGGGCAGGTGAAAATTTGCAGATGAGGTGTTGTGTAGGTGTGATGATTACTGCGCCTACAGGCTTGGCTGGAAAGGGGAAGGATGGACAAGGGAGCTTTTGTTCTGCAAATTCCGTGAGAAAGATGCATACAAAAAAAAAAAAAGCTATGTGGCAAGATTACAGTTTACCTACATTATTGGAAGATTGATTTCTGATGAAATGGAGCAGAGAAGGGAGGGGAATAACATTTTATAGCTGGTGAGAATGGGGATCAGAGCCTTAAAATGGCAGTGGTGAGTTAGTATTCTTGAAGTATCAGTTCAAATGTGACTGCAGAGACCAGTGCTAGTTTCTGATTTCTAACCATCTGCATTCGAAAAAAAAGAGCGAGAGAGACCAGCAGACTGGCCTCAGTGAAATTCTGCTGGGCTTTCCCCAGGGAATCAGAATTGTCCCTGCATTTCAAGTACCTGGAAGACTTAAAACGTCGACAAGGCTGAAAGGTGAGGCGAGGGTCGAAAGGGAGAATGGCCGGCAGGAATAAGCAAATTGTAGCCTAGGCTGGATAATTCAGGGATCTGTAATAAAACTGCGTGGTGACAGATAGTGAATAAAAGACTATAGGTATATTATGGTTTACGGAGCACAGGACAGATGTGTCTCTAAGGAGACTGTGATAAGGAGTGGAAGGCAGCAGCGGACCGGGAGCAGCGGCTGTTTTGGGATGCAAGAGCACTGTGTGAATAAAGCAGCACCGTAGCAAGATAGTTCAATCCCGATGCTGTCACCGACGTGTTATATACGACCTTGGGCAGGTCACTTAGGCTGATATCTTTCAGGAGAGCTTTTTAAATGCATGTGTTTCCATGCACGGGAGCTGAATTTCTTACAGGCAGCGCTGCAGTTCTGAGCCCTCCGGCTCACAGGGTGGATGTGAACCGCTCGGGGAACTCAGCTCCAAGTTTGGCATGAGGAAAAATCCGCATTTTTTGAAGAATTCAGCAACCTATGTCCTCAGGAAGCGTAGCCCCTCCCAGACTGCTATTCAGCAGTACTAAGCCTTTACATTTCCAGTGCTGGGCAAAAGCAGCACTGGTTTGCATCTAACTCTCCTCCGCCCCAGAAAATGGTTCGGCGTTTAGAAGTCTGGCCTGAATTAATTTCTCTTCTTGTTGCCGAAGACCACTAATGAAGTTGGCCTTTTACTGGAATATATAAGGGAAGAATATGCAAATTGTGTCCCTTTCCCTCCCTTGCACAGAGATACGGGGCTTTTACTTATACAGCATGCGCAGTGAAGTGTGCCAGTGTGCATGTGGGGACACACACACGTGTACACACGCAGAGACACAGACAACACACTCACACTCACACACACACACATTCTTACAGACACATACACGTGCACTGTGCTTTAGGAAGCCTGAATCGAGACCGCTGTTTCAGTGCGGCATATTAGTCTTTTTACCAACTTCAGCATTTGCAGTAAATAGCAATTAATGATAAAGCTGCTTACATTAAAGAGAAGAGCAAAAGAGGCTGATAAGTCCTTCCTACCAGTGGATTCTCCTGCAGCGTTTCTCATTATTTTGTTTGTTTTCAAGTTTGAAGACAGAAATCTTGTTGGTGGCATTTTTTTTTTTTTTCCTCACTGCTGCTCCTCCGAGGGATCTCTTCTGCAAAGCCTCGAGACCAGTGCAGTCCAGTCCCCAAACCCTTTGTGTCGCAGAAAACAGGGACGTTCCTTTGACGCTGAGGGCATGACCCTTCCTCGGGTGCCATAATAGAGGTGGACAGCAGGGCTGGGGACAAATACACACTCTGCTGCCCTTGCACAGCGTTACTGCTTGTCTGCAGACCTCCATAAATAAGATTTGGAGCTGGGGAAAATCAACAGGAGAGCTGAGGTACACTCTGGGTTTTATTTTTATTTGTAGTTTTAAAATTCCAGGCTCTCGAAAGGATATGAGGGCTGATTTCCAGCTCAATATTGCAGTATTTTTGTAGTAAGGTGCTCAGGGTGCATTTTGTGCGCAGATGCACCCATCCACACATGCGGCCTTTGACCGTGCAGTGTCTCCTGGGACAGTGCCGAGGGACTGTGGAAGATGACAATAAGCTGTTGGAGGGTTTGTGCTTGCTCATAGTGCCCACAACTGATGTTAATAAAGCTAAATATACCCAGAACTGTTTTTCTTCCTAGTGAAAGCAAACTAATAAAAAATGCAGTGTCTACGGCTAAGGAATCCAGGAACCAAGTTCTTTGACAACGTGGAAACACCCAGAGATAATTAGATGCCTGACTCTACGTGTGTGCCTGATTTTCTTCAAATCCACTGGAAGCAGGAAGCTAAGCAGGTGATGCTTCCCTAAATACCTATGGGACCGAGATTGCTGGTGGGTGGCTGCGAGCAGGGTCCTGAGCTTGAGAGATCAGAGAGAGGAACGGCTCTGCCAGACGATGCCTGAGGAGCAGGGTCCCCGGTACACGCTGTTCCCATCCCCGCACGTCCGTGTCTCTTTCAGAGCTCACCTCGGTGGTTTGAGTCGGGGATGGCTGATTATTGCAGGGAGCTGTGCTTTTTTTTTTTTTTTTTGCTTAATGTCAGACACACTTGGACATCACACATTCCAATTTTCTCTAGGGACCTCATGCCTATTTGGTTACATGTTAGAGATAGTGGTGCTTAAAAAGAAAAAGAGAAGCGAAGAGAAAGAATTCAGAGAAACAGAGGGCAAAAGGGGATGCTGTGACTGTCTTAAAATAAAACAGCAGTAGACAGCAATTTCTAATGGAAAAAGTTAAATCTGGTCTCTCTCAGATTATTTCCTGGGAACTTTTCTCTCATTTCTGATACTAGGATTTCCTCATTTATTTTTCTGTAAATCTAATTATTTTACTTCAAGTTCTCTGTTGAATGCAGGTTTAGACTAGAAGAGAGCAAGAGACTATGAAATCATCAGCTTAAGAAACTCACAGAAACTCAGCCTTGCTGAGATCCCTCATGTTGTTATGAAGATCTGACAGGCAGTTATTGTAATTCCCTGTAGGGATAGGGGAATAATGATTTTTCTTTTCTTTTCTTTTCTTTTTTTCTTTGTCTGTTTGCTTCTGAAACAAAAAAATGAAGGGGAAAAAATTAATTTAAGCAATACAGACATACTGGGGGTCGGGGGGAGAATGAAAAGACTTTTTTTTATATGTGGGACTAGAAGGAAAGAAGAATAGAAAATCACTTAAAAACTTTAAATTTTGCAGAAATGCATAGCTTTTTTTCACAACTGTATTATTTTTCTTTTGTTTGTGTTTTTTTTTATTTCCTTCTAGATCCACTTTGTAAACATTTCAATATGAAACATTTAAGTTAAGAAATAATGCAGTCACGTACTTTGATTCTTTCAAATTTTTCCCATCACATTTTTTGACAGTAACTATCTAATGGATTCAACCTGAATTAATAAACATTGTCAGTCAATCCCCAAGCACTTTTTTTGTGCCTAATTTTAGTATGTGTTAAAAATGTCTCGCATCTTTAGTGCCTATGATTGCAGTTTCCTTTATGCTACACACAGTTAAAGACAATTCATACCTCAAATAACATATACTCAAAGGGTACAGAGCAGTGGGAGATAAAAGGAGAGAATAAAAAGATTTGTCTGAAGTCACAGAGTATATCAGTAGTGGAAGCATATAGGGAAACGTACGGTCTTGAATTCCATTCCCCTGCCCTCTCACCAGATTGTGGATTAATTATAAATCTCTTTCACACCCATTAGATTTTTCTCATACTTCTTCTACTCCTGCACTTTCTCATTCACACCTTCAATTCTTTGTTACTCCTCCTTTAATTCAACTTTCCTTACTCTCCATTTTTGCACACTCTTCTCTTTTCTCCTCCTCTGCTTCTCCTGTAGAAGATTACTAACGAAGTGGCAAGTGTTAATAATGTGTCTTAGCTGTTCCCACTGCAAAGGATAAAGAAGGAGCAAGGTGGCTGAAGGAAAAGAGTGGCAAAGAGGTAGGAAAGGGAGTGATCTGAACTGATTTCAGACTCCAGGTGAAGGTGTGCAGGACAGCAGAGGACCCAGAGGAAATCCTCACTGCAATGGGAGCAGACTCCAAACTGAACGTCTAAGGAGGAGAGCATAGGGGTATCTGAAAGGTGGGACCTGTATCCTCAGGCATACAGGCACCAAAAGGAAAGCAAAGACTTTCAGAACTCGGAGATGTGTGGCCAAAGAGGGACCAGAAGATTCCTCCTCTTTGTTATGACAGGACCTCAAACCCAGGCGTCTCACACTTGATTCATCTGGATGAGTTTGTACGTGGGGACTTCTAGCGCTGGAGTAAAATCAGATGTGAACATGCATATTCAATCAGACAGGGGTTACGGGTGCTCTCTGCGCACTGGGCATTGCACGCTGGCAGGGATTAGACCGCCATCTGCTAGGTACAATGCACATCACAGGGATGGTACCTGAATATGGGATGCTGCTGGAACTCCTACCGGCTTCCTCAAGTCCTGCAGAATAACATTTTTGTCACTGGAGCCTCTGTTGTGTGGTTAATGGACAAATCTGGACAGGGCATATGGATTTCGGGAGGAGAGGCATTTAATGGTCAGATAGGAGAAGCAGCTGAAGGATCGGTACTTTGGGCTGATACCTGTACCTCCCTGAGGAATACAGGCCAAACACACAACAGCTGGTGGTGGGAAACTGTGTTGATGCTGTAAGAACAAAGATGTTGTCTAGCCTGCAGCCCGGGCAGGAGGAGGGAGAAAACAGAGACGTAAATTAGCAGGAAGGTTTCTTGAGCTGCTTTGGTCCAAGAATATTATACCAAGAATAAAATGTCCAAGAATAGCTGTCTGTCATTGTAAACAGTCACATTAGACATGATAGATAACTTCAGGCTATGTCTTCATGAGCACAGTAGACGCTTAATACCCTTCTTTCTTTGGAAAATCCTTCCAAACACCTTTGATTTCACAGGGATAAGCCAGCAAGCTGTATTCCTGTTCTGCATTTGATTTACCACTCACAGAAAATTAATCTATCTAGCTATTTATTATCTAATTCCATGGCTGCAGTTGAGGAAAGTCTGTTTATTCCTTTTCCACAGCAGTGTCACTTTCTCCAGCAGCTCTGACTAGCTGCTAGGTGCCCTGGGGAATGTCGAAGCAGAATTAATTAATCATGACCAGTGATGGAGGTGTTTTTGAGATTTGGATTTGGCCAGCTGATTGCACAGGATCATTCTGGGAGTCAGGCTGTTGAAGAAACAAATATGACACCTGCTCTGGATTGCTTTCAGACAGAGTCATTTTGGGAGGCTGCAGAGGCACGCGGGATCTATCGAGCAGTGGGGAAAAATCCAGCAGGAGTCAGCTGTGTGCATGCTGGTGGAGGGGACCGCTCACTCCCTTTGGTAGGACGCTGTGCCAATGAAAGTAAAAACTACTGTCCTGTCCTGTCCCCAGCCTGTGAAGGTGTGAATCTTTCATCATTCACAAGAAAATCTTCTGGGCATTCATTCTGAATGTCCCCTTTGGAACAGGAGGAGTTGTGATGGCGCCTGGCACGTGCCAAACTGGAAGCCACCCCTTCAGCACGCCCACGAGTGGTGGCAACACTGGCCAACTGCACAGGCTGTGCTAGAGCAGCAGTGTTTGTTTTACAAATAGCTCTGAATTCTTCCCGACCCTCTTTCCTCCCTTTGTAGAGCCCAACAGAGCATGTGCTGTTCTTCTTGGTCAGTGATTTCCTCCTGGCAATGGGGAAAGGTCAAGTGTCCACGCCAATTCTTTTTGATCTGTCAGGAGCCTTCAAATCCTCTGGCAATGAAGGGCTAATGATTTGCAGTGTCTGGCATGGATGGGCAATCTCTCCCTGCAGGAGCATTCCTCCTTTCCAAAGAGACTCCAGAGTATGGCTTGGAGTAACGAAGCATTTCCCTCAGGGACTCTTCCAGGGGGTAATTCAGTGCTCAGTTGTGCTGTTCCTGGCAGAGGGATGGGGCTACAACATTACAGATGTGCCGACGACAAGGGATAAGATCAACTTTCAAGTACATAATCTAGAGTTTTCAACATTTATCATCCTCAGACATCTTTTCCTGCCTTCAACTTGTTCCGACGTTGCCTAACACGGAAACAAATGGAGGCACTTTGCTCCTTTCCCACCCCGGAGATGGGGCCATGCGTACAGCAACCTCGTCTGGGATGGAGCCCTTTGTGGGGCGGGGAGGTGGAAACATCAGCCTTCCATGGAAGTCTCAGACTAGAGCGGTCCTGGCTCTTAGCAAGGAGCTGTAATCTGCGGTGACAGGCCAGCTGGAGCAATGGTGGATAACCAGGCGCATCTGCATGCAGGGGTGCACTCGGAGCAGCTGCGTGGGGGAATTCAGATTTCAAACTGCCACGCTGGGTGGTAGAGGCATGTCCCTTTAAGACGAAAAACAGAGACAAAGCCCCCCCCCACCCCCGCTATTTTAAATAAACCACTGAAGATTGGGGATGCTTCTCCTTTTTATTCCCATTGCACATCCCTGTGAAGCCCAGGTGGTGGTGGGGACTAAGCTTTCCCTCCGAGGGATGCTGGCAGCCCTGTGATGGGTAGGAGCAGCCCTTACCACCTCTTTACACTTTGTTTTAGCCTGATGGAAGGGAGGAGAAGGGAAAGGAGGGTGGTCACACGTGGCCATGCTCTGCCTCCTGCTCCATCCACCATCACCCGGGGTTTTGTATTCCAGCCCTGCCTTTGTAGATGTTGTTCTCTGCGCGTTCACGGGGCACGGACTCTCCATCCTCTCGCCGTTCAGCCCCGCAAACAGGCACGGGCGGCGCAGAGCTGGCTGCCGAGACCCGCTGCCCTCCATCTCTTATCGAGCTGCAGTGAATGCACAGGAGCCGTTGGGGACATTTTCATCCATGAAATGAAGAATCAATCGAGTTGCCTCATTACGAGCTCTGCTCCACGCTGCTGGGCTCTCCTTCCCTTTTGCCACTTGCTCTGCCCTTTTTTTCAACCTGCTTTTACCACCACCTACACAGACTTGATGGCGCAAATTCACGGGTAGCAGTTCCCCTCTGCTATGCACAGAGCAGCAAAAATATGATTTAAAAGAAGAAAAAAAAAATTCAGGTAGACTTCCAAGAAAGAGGTGGAATATGTCTTTTAAAAGTACATAAGTGGTTTGGAAGCCAAAGGCCCCAGGAGGTCAATGGTATTCAGACTTTTAAATCTCTGATGCTCATGAAAACATTACAACGCAAATTCCAGCCTGGCAAATCTTCATTTTCTTTTTTTTCTCTATTTTATGTTTTTTTTTAAACAAGCAGAGAGGTTGGTTTTCCGATGCGCAGAGGGGAGTGGAGCTGTGCTGTGCAGTCATTGAGCTGACAGAGCTGCTTGGAAAATGGACGTGCTGTTTCCTTGGGACATTCTCACCTTTTGATTTATTTGTGGTTGTTTTTTTTAAGCTCCAGTTTGAATGCGAATCGTGCTCCCAAAAAGCTATTATGGCCTAAAAATTCAAAAGCAATAATAATTTGAGACCATCAATATCTTCTGTTTCTGTGGTGCTGAAGCAATAAAATGCTATGGGAAACATTTAGCATTGTATAATAATAACACGTAAAATAAATACAACACCATCAAATATTTTATGCAATATATAGTATATTTAAAACATATATCAATACAATACAAGATATGTAAAAATGTCAAAACAAATTAATTGAAACAACATTAAAATAATGTGTTTATCTCCTCAAAATGAAACATTTCAGTATAACTAAAATGAAGAGAGAAAATCAAAATGATTTGTTTTGACACTTTAAACATAAAAAAGTTTGTCAGAATTGACATGTTCCCATGCAACGTTTCGATTTCAAGAGAACTGCGTTTTCCTGCGAAAAACTGTTCTGTCAAAATTTTTTGACCAGCTCTGCTTACAGTCTATCTAAACAGACAAGCATCACAGCCAAGACTCGCAAACGCTCCAGGTGGTCAGAAGATGGATTTAGCACAGAGCAGAACAGTCTCAGAGAAGGAAATAAATAAAACTCACAGCTAGAGGTGGCCTTAAACTTGGGAACCAAACTGCTTTAATGTTTGAGATGCTCAGGCCTGAGTGGTTTTGGATGCTACTCCCAACGAGGACTGAGTTCCTTCATATTTTAACAAATCTGTGCAGCTGAAGGAAGAGGCTATTTGTGATGGTCAGATGCCAGTGCAGATTCTCCATATCCTCTGGGATTTTTCAGTTCTTGGCATTGGCTGGGGTCTAGCTAGTAACAGCCCTCTGTGTTTGACAGATTAATATGGGTAAGTATGAGATGGCTTTATTTTCCACACATCCTTCTGTCTCGGTGGAAATCCCAGGCTTAGGGGATAGGCTGAAATGCAGTGCTGCAGGTAGATTGGCTCTGAGATTCAAGGTTGGTGAGAACGGCTTTGGCTAGGAGTTCTCCCACCTTCATGATACACAGATTTTAAATCTTGTCATTATATAAATGCAGTTTCAGGTTAATTTGAGCTTCTAATTTAATATGCTGTTCCGAATTAAGAGTTAATATGATATTTGATTATCTTTTTGCAATGAGATCCAACCCAAGGCTCATTGACTTCAATAGACCTTCCAGGAGAACCTGCGACTGCGGAGCCTGGGTAGATGCATGCTTAGAGGGAGAGACCTACACTCAAGAATTCTGGCTTCTGTTTCAGAAGCTGCCAATAAAACAGTGTTATCTGGGGCTATTACACATTCTAGCTCACATTTCTAGCCTGAATTTAAGCGCCTGTGCATTAATGTGCATATAACTTCTCCTATACATGGAAGCAAGGTGGTAGAAGGAGCTGAACCCGAGTGTTTTCAGCCTCAAACCAGTGTCTTACGCACTAAAGGAATCCTTCCCAAATGCTTAAATCAGCCGGCGATTCATGTAACACATCTCTGAGCCACTGGGCACCAGCCATCAGGCAGTATCAAGCCCCTGCCAGTGACCACCTCACACTGGTTCCAGTTGCAGTTCTGTTCCTCTGCAGAAGTATGAGCCACCAGAGGGAGGTCCTTGGGAGGTCTCACCATCTCCGGAGTGGCCTGGCAGGACTGTTGCTCTGAGGCAGTGGCCGCAGGAGCCAGTGTGGCTGAATGCAGAGGGAGATTTTTTATAGTCACAGGAAATTCTTCACCCGTTCAGCACGATAAAGGAGGCGGATCTGCCCTGGGTCAGAATTGGCAGCCGCCAACAACTCATGGTCCCATTTCCCTCCCCTCTTCAGCTGCCCCTGGCTCCCTTGGCTTCATCCAGCGTGAGTGGTGGCACAACCCGGTGCCCACGGGAAGCGCTGAGTTAAATGGTGCTTTTCATCCTGGCAGGCAGGGCTGTCATTACCCAAGCAGCAGGAGCTGTACCAGGAGAAGCAATGGCCAGTGGATTTTAACCCCTTCTGTTCCTCCAGCAAGGGCTGAGGAACACAAAAGACCCAGGTCAAGAGCACAGCTCCTTTCTGAAGGACACAAAAACAGGAAGATAAATAATTTGCAAAGATCACCAGGTAACCTCAGGTTCTTAGAACACCAAAATAAACAGGGTTAGTTTGCATTTCCCAGATCCTGTGGAGTGGGATCGTTCCATGTGGCTGTGGTGGTAAAGTCCCTGCCCAGGACTAAACTTCAGAGCAACAGAAGTATCGCAAAGAATGTCTGGTGTGGGATAACAGTTGACCTTTTGGGTTGAACATTACATTATTGTTCTTTGGGGCAGTTTTGGCATCAATATTTTTTTCCTTCAAGCTCTTTGTCTGCAGGTCTGTATTGATGCAATGGAATACATTAGAAAGGCAAGACTGGCACACAGAATGGAACAGGCATGAAACCAAAACCTGAGTTTCTGGACTCTGACACAGGCGTCTTTGAACTAAATTTTCAGATTACTCTGTTTGAAATTTCCTGTAAAAAATTGTAGGGAATAGTATGATTTCTGTTCTATTTATTGTGCATGGTTTGCAGGTGTTTCTCATTCCAAAAGGCAAGAAAAGTATTAAATGCATTTGGACATTTCCTTTTATGCATAAATTACAAAATCTATTTTGGCTCAGTCAAAACATACTGTTTAAGAAAACACTTCATTTTGAGTTTTAATGTATATTACTCAACATGTAATGAAAAACAAAACACAATCTTGAACCGATCCTTTCCAAACACAACACTCGACACGTTCTGTTCCAAAGAAAAGCTGACTTTATCAAAATGCTTTTTTTTTCCCCTTAAATCAACAAATTTCTACAAAGTGTTTTTCCTCTGATGAATTGGCATTTTTCTGACATAAAATGAGCAATCCAAAAAAATTCTAAGCAGCTCTGTGGCAAGTCTTAGCTAATTCTGGAATAGTAGCATGAAGGTGCGTAGGAAGGGTACTGCAATGAGATGTTGCATTGAGCTGAGACTTAAGAGATTTGGGTTGAATTCCTGAAGCAGTTATAAAATGATCTAGGACAAGCCATTAATCTACCCCGTGTCTCAGTTCCCATTCTGCAGAATAGGAGAAACAGCATTTCCCGATCTCCTAAAGCTACTGCAAGGATAAAAACCTATTAACACTTATGAGATTACTGGACTTTGATATGATGTGTATAAATACTGAGAAGACAGAAGATGGAGCTGCATTTTTGTGTAACTTAGAATGAAATTATGGGGAAGTGGACTAGCTTGGACAATAAATAGTAGTAGGAATAATTTCAAGTTCAGGGCAATGTTTAATAGAAATCACTGCTCACCACCCACCGTATTTTTTTTTAATAAGCAGCTCAGAAAAGTGCAATTTATCGTTATTATCATCTATATTCATTCTATCTCTGCCACTTCACAAATGAGAGGAGTTCCTCACAAACATCTACAAAGCTAGCTCATTATCCAGCCTCCCTATTTATAACTCTCATTTATGACAATAGCTATCAAAATCTTGCCAACAGTAGGGCTGCTGGTGTGCTGACACCACTGCTCCACAGCCCGCTGAGCGGTATTATCTCACTGTTCCCTTGCGTTCCCCCATCTGTCCCTGGCCATCTGGTGTCCTTGGTCTTCTAATTAGATTGTAAGCTTTTTGGGGCATGGACCGCCTTTCTGGTTTCTGTCTGTACAGCACCTAGCACGACACCATTCTAGTGTCGTTCAGATTCAACAGGACTGTCTTCAAAACGTGGTACTTCACCACATATCTATGTCCATATGCAGAAGATCCTTTCAATTCACTTCTCAATCTATTGAGCGCTGTTAGATGGATCCCTTTTCTAAGCAGAGCCCTGAACCAAGTGTGTGTGGATCCTGGATTTCAGTGGCTTTGGCACCTTGGCTAGTAGGTTTATGATGAGGACTAATGGATTTTAATTCCTTCTGTCCAGTGCCACCTGATATTGTGACTTGATGGAGATTGCACGCCTGCCACAGTTCCTCGGTTTCAAACCGCCTCTCATCCTCATCATAATAACACCAGTAGTTTATAATTAGCTGAAGTGCGGGGACAAACAAGCTGAGAACAGGTACCTAGTTGTTACCAGTGTGATTCTCGCCTCGCTATAGGCAGGGAGTAATTAGAGTTTCTGCACAAGACCTGCTCCCTTTAGGCTGCTCGTTGAACTGCATTAATAACGAAGGATTTGTAGGGTGGTTTTGGTTCACTGAATATTCTGACAAGTTGTAAGCAAAGTGTTGACAAACTGAAAGGGAAAGAAACCTTTTCTCCTCTAAGTCATTTGGGGTCAAAAGAAATATTTTTATCACTGTTCTCTTTTAAGAGGCTGGAAAGACAGATCAAAAGGAGAAAAAGAAAAAGCCCTAGTAGTTTCAAATGGAGATTTGGAAATATTTCCCCTTGGTGCTCTCTCAACCAAAACACTGACATCTCTCAATCATTATTTTTTTCAGCAAGAACAGTTTGGCAAAAGTGAATTCATGGATTGTGCTGATATTTTTGGAGAGGTATTTCTCAGTCTCCCTCCTTGCCTTTTCTCACCCAAAAAATGCTTCAGCTGATGAATATCTCTCAGGTCTAACCACTCATCCATATTTTAAACTGAAATGGTTAAAGAGTGGTTAAAGAATAGGTTTAGACACTGATTGGTGCAGAATTACCAAGGTTTGGGGAGGAATTCACCCATCACTGCCTGAAATAGAGAAATCCCACTTCCATGAAGAAATAGCTTTGAAATCATTTGGGATTTTAGGACGTTGTGTGCCACAGTCATCCAGAAAGTCAGAGGCACTGCTGAACTGCCGCTCCATCACTGACTATAGTCAGACATCAGCCTCGGCAGTCTGAGCTATAAAAACATCAAGGGTAGAAAGGACCAAATTCTGTTTTCCCGGGGCTGAGGTTTATCCACAGAAGTTCGTATGACTTAAAAACTCAAACAGTTTGAATTCCCCATCCCTTTCCACCCATGTTCCCTGTTTTCCCCTGGCCCTGACACACGGAAGATGTCTTCGGTTGGATTTCTGGCCAGCATTTCCAAGGGACAGCTAAAGCTGCTTCACGGGCGGTAACCGCCTTTCAGTGTTTTCATGGGCCAGCTCTGAATCAGGTGCAGGACATAAATGTTATTGCTCCAGTTGCACCCAGTGACTTAACATGAGTTAAATCCTAAAGGCACAGGGCAGTAGTTACCTGTCTACAGGAATGGGAGTGCACAGGTGACTTAAAGCAAAGGTGGATGAGTAAAATCTAGGAGAGTGTCTCCCATACTTAAAATTAAGGATACACTTAAGCTGTTTGCTGAAATGAGGTCAGACGCTCATCGCTTTACAGGGTCGAGCTCTAAACTAACATAAGCTGTTTCATCTCTCCCTTGACACTTCAGTCTTTTACTAATTTATCAGCATCCTAAAGCAGCGTGTGAAGTTGGTGCAGAACAGAAGTGTTTCAGATACAAATAGCAATTGTTAGCCTCTTCCCTCTGGTAAATGGCAGCAGGCAGAAACCTCTCTCAACCTGCCAAGAACCAAATGTGGGACACAAGAAAGAATTATTGGTGCATGAAGCTTAAAGAGATAGGGGACTTATTTCTTCACTGCAAATAATGTGTTCAGTAATTTCTCTTTCCTGAGTCTGCATTTCTGATGGAAATAGTTTACAACAATGAGCACAAGAAAACAGAAGGGATGTGTGCAAGATCAATTTGAATCTAATAGAAGGGATAAATGAAAGGTACAGAGGTTAGAGGAGAGGTAGAAAAATCCCAGGAGGCAGAGGAGTAGCGGAGTGTTTACAGCAAGCAACGGAGAATCAGAGTTCCTGCATTCTGCTTTCCCACTTATAGCAGTGATCTGAGGCTCCTCAGCCTCCCTCGTATGAAACAGACCTTGCAATATAATTTTGTGCAAAATCCATCATTCTGAGCTATCCCACTGTATAAAAATTACCTTTTAAGTGGCTAAGTAGACACCCAGCTTTATTCCTTTCTTCTTATTTCAAGAAACAATGGGAGTAACAGCACTTGCCTGCCTTACTAGAGTGCTGAGAGCTTTAATTAATGTCTCTAATTCAATTTGAACTCCTTGGATAAAAGGCGCTGCCTTGTGACAGCAAAGGTATTGCCTAAAATAGAATATAATTAACACACAGATATCAATCACGATGAAATTAAGTGTACATTCAAATACAACTTGCACTTTACAGAAAGTACTTGCCTATTTTTCCTCCAAGAACGCTGAAGACAAGGAACATTTAATGTTCCAGGCTGAATTCAGATTAGAATAAGGCCATCTCAAACCACCTAACAAACTAAGGGCTCGTAGCAGAAATCTCCATTTGCTCTGAGGGAGGTACCTTCATGATGGACAATGCTGGAAGCTGACTGTAACATGACTCAAAATCGGTACATCTAACGTTTTCTTCTCCCAGAACTTATTTACTGTGAACTCTAGCCTATGTCCTGGCTCACCCACCGATCATGTTTATTAACAGATGTGACAACTGCAGCCTCAGTTTATTGATAGGAATCAGAAGGACCCAGAGAACTGCAGTGCTCTGTGATGTTCCTGAGTGGAAATGGGCTTTGTAGCTTAGATTTTTTTAAGTGCTGCGTTACAAAGCTTCCTGACACCTTGAGATGGTTCTCATTCATTGCTTGCAGGATAGGGACACCTACTGAGCCAGTCCAACATGAGCAGGACTGGGTTTTGCTAGATGCTATACCCAGATGAGGCCCTCTCCAACAAGTTCATGGTCCAAGCAGTCAAATAAGTAAATCAAATAAATAGTATAGTGTCTCAGTGCTGATAATTGGAAAGTGAGGCAAAAAAGCATGTAAGGGCACTACCCAAGATCATAGAGGATGCTTGGGGCAGAACTGAGCAGAATGTTGGATTCCTGGATCAAACCCCAGCATCTGACTCCCCCAAGCCTCCCCTTTAATGCAGAGATTGTGTCTGTGCCAGATTTAGCTTTTAGTTAGTCTTGGGTCTCCTACCCAAGGGCTATATACTTGGAGCCATCACCTCACTGCCCCTTCTTCCGCCATCCCTTTAGCAAAATCCCCGGAACATATCTTACATCAGAGGAGCCCCATAAAGGCACCTAACAAATTAATTTCAGATTCAGACTTGTTAGGAGTTAGATTGAATGCACCTCACAATATTGCCTTAGACACAAAATAATCCCACTTTAGGAAGCTTTATAGCTTCCATGGGGACCAGCCCTGTGGTGTGTATTAATCTTTAATGTGAAACAACATCTCTACAGCAGCTACAGGGGGGAAAAAGATACTACTAAAAAATTAAAGTTGATGATGTGATAGTTGTCTAGACCCAATTGCGCTCTACCATCCTCAGTTGCCTCAGGCACCATTCACTGCTCTCAGCACCAATACAGCCAGCTTCTAGACTGGAGATGTGTCCATCTCTTCTAGTCATCTCAAGGTATGTTCTCCCCACGTCTTAACCCTTGGTTAAGAGCCGCCACAACTCTAACCAACCTGACTCTAGCTCTGAGCTAAAAGCAAAGGAAGGGAGGATGAAGAGGTGAGTGTGGGGAATTAGTGAATATCTCCCCTCTTTTATAAGCTGATATTTCCCCAGTGTACGATGCTCGCATGTGGGAGGACACACTGGGATTTCTCTGAAACCCATTTCATTTGGCTCTTCTCATATTTTGCCTTGCGCTTGCACTGTGCTGGGAAGGGGAGGTGAGCTGTCACTCCGCTTTGGTATGTAAAAGCTCCCTTCCTCTCTTTGCAATGGAAATTCAATAGAAAGTGAAATGTTTAAAGGGAAACTGATCCAGGCCGGCTGATGAAGGAATTAGTTATGGATGAGTTTAATGAACAGACAACCAAGCGAGCTTGAACAATGTGTACAGAACAACTGATTGTTATCAGCAGCAAATCTGCATACCCGTCTCATGGTGGATAAGCTGAGTTTGCAGCTGCTCACTGTGATGGGACATTGTGGGTCTGCAAAGAGCCGGAAAGCAGAGAACCAGCCTGGATGGAGAAGCAGGAGAAACGAACTCCTGCACTGGAATTTGGAAATGCTGAGGGTGGGATGTAGCTGGGAGCATTTCTAGTAATCACCTCAGGATCATGGCCACTGTGAATGGAAGCAGACGTGCACTCTAGCCCACTTGGAATATGCTCTGTTCCCCTTAATGTGGGACTAGAAACTCCCCAAGCCCCAGTTTTGTAAGGTAAAGTAGAACCTTTTTGAGAGGTGAGGGACTAAAGCACCAAGAACTGCCACAGTGATGGGTGAAGTGGGAGTCAGTGGTGAAGCCTAATATTAAATACTTGCCTCCAGAACAGGAACAACCTCCTCAGTCAGGAGCCGCAGGTACCGTTAGGTTTAATAACAGTAATATTCTATCTGCAGTTGCAAAGAATTTTATATGTGCCCAACAGAAAAAGCCAACGTTCGTTGACTTTCCCATACTTAGTTTTGTGGGGTTTTTTTTCTCATTTCTTCACGCAATGCAACAGCTGACTGTCATTTTTAACCAGACCTACCCAACTCGGTTTTGCCGAGCGCTGCGGAGCTGACTGCCGCTCCACAGACACATGCTGTGCACACGTGCAGACTCCCACACTCCGTCGTGCACACACAAACCGGCGCTCGTGCTCCCCGTCGCGCTCCCGGGTTGGATCCACCCGCGCAGGAGACACGCACGCTCGCTGCCATGGGCTGCAGCTTCACCCTGCTCCCGGCGAAAGCTCCTGGAGCGGAGGAGACAGCCGCCCTGACCATGAATGGTGATGCCCTCTGGTCTTATACCGTCCTCACACCATCCAAGGTCTGATGTTCACGCGCTCTGCTGTACATGTGCGTGGCACCTCTAGCACGCCTCGGTTTGGCCTCTCCTATACGGACAGCAAAACCTTGTCTCTCTGGGCATTGCAAACTTTTAGAGCGCTTATGGTGGGCTCAGACTCAAAAGCGGAAGGGTTTCTGGAGATGTACGAATAAGCCTGACACTAAATCTGACTGTAGCCAAGCTCTGCATAGCCTAGTTTCTCCTGCTTTGAAGAGTAGCTACAGTTTCTCTGCGCTATATGCTGCAACTATATATATTATATATATACCTTATATATCTATTATATATATATATATTTATATATATATATTTGCACTATATTCTGCAAAAATAGGTGGGTATCACCTGTCCTGAGGCCAAGGTTTAGCCAGGTTTGTGCTCCCAGAAGCAGGGGGATGCATCCTCAAGCTCGCTCTGCCTGCCCGGGCATACCCACCGTGTTGGCACGTCTTCCACAAAACTCAGCAAGGCAGCCAGATGGACAGGAGGTGGGCAGGAGGAGGAACACGTCCTGCATACGGAGAGGACTCTCTGAGAGCAGCATCAGCAATTCCCAGGGATGAGGAACACAACTTAAACAGGCTGGGCTGCTGCTGCAGCCACGGTGTGGGTAGGAAGCAGAAGGGGAGGGGGGCCACGCCAGGCACGGGGTGCCAGCTAAGCAAGCCGCTCACCTTCCACCAACGGAGCCCACGTCTTCGTGCGGAGAAGGGGCACCATGCCAACAGCATGACTGCGGAGGCGGATGATCTAATGGCTGAAACGCTGGAAATGGGAGTCAGGAGACGAGGGCTCTCTTCCAGCTGTATCCCTGGCTTGCTGCGTAACCTTTGGCAAGGCGTTTCACCCCTCTGTTTCCCTTCCCACTCATCATATGCCTTGTCTGTTTAGCTGTTAAACACATCGGGGAGAGGAGCTGGCTTGAAACAGGGCTGTCCCCAGCCATGATTTGACGGCGGGGGGTGCAGAGGGACAGCCGCTCTCCCATCATGCGAGCGACAGCGTGCCCTGCACCAGGTGGTGTGGAGCATCCCCTTAAGCCCCCTGGTAAATCTCCTGTACTGAATATGCATGTTCAGTATGTCACCCTGCAGAGCCTTGATCTTGGAAAGAGCCTCCGGGTCCTACCGCAATGGAAATAGCAACAGATCCTGTCCCCCTCCACCAGACACCCACCTCCCAAACACCCAGGCAGGAAAGCAGGTTGAGGTGATTTATGTCTTTCAAAGTTTGGCAGGATTTCATAGTCCTGTGTCTGTGTGTCTGTGTGTGTGTGCGCATCTGTGTGTCCGCATGTGCTCGTCATTGAAGCCTGGGTAATTATTTTGTTTTATTTCTTTTTTTGGCAACACTTTAAAGTAAGAGCTGGGTCTTTATAGATTGCTCAGGTTGCATGGAGTATGGATTACAGATCATCAGAGAGACATGAAAGCAGAAGACACATTTCTTTGGCACAGCATTAAAGGGACAATAAAGGGGTAATTGTAGCCTAGGGTGCGGCCACCTTCTGCGCCCAGCCTTCACTCGCCTTTGCGGCACTGTGGAGAACTTCATGAGGGAAGTGATGGAAAAGCTGGGGTGAGGATGTCTCAGGTCAGGACCTGGTTATTTCAAAGGTGGTATATACTCAGGAGGTTAAAGGCACCACTTAGGTACATGAATAAAACACTGCCAAATACTCTAAGCTGTAACAGAGCTGTAAAAGACTGAAGTCTTTTAAAACTTGATTTTTCATGTCTATTTTCACCCCGAGAGACAGCTTGCAAAGGATCAAAGCAATTCCCATTTTTAAACTCTCTCTTTCTCTCCCTCTCCTCCCCTCCATTTCTCTCTCTCTCTTTCCTTCCTCCTCTTCCCTCTCTTTTTCAACAGGACTCCACAGAATGGAGCAAGAATGAGAGGAAAAAGGCAGACAGAAAAGCATGAACTGGAGGCTTGTTGAGTTCCTCTACCTCCTGTTTATATGGGACCATATACTAGTACAGCCCTCCCACCAGGACCCAGCTGCTACCAACCAACATGTCTCCAAGGAGTTTGATTGGCTTATTTCAGACAGGGGGCCTTTCCACCACTCACGGAGCTACTTATCCTTTGTGGAAAGACATCGTCAAGGATTTACAACCAGATATAAAATATACAGGTATGTTGGTTTCCTACAGCACCTGTAGCTTGGCTAAGTTGTTAAGTGGTGGGAACTCAGCCAGTTCCCATGGGCTCAAGGCTTGTAGTCAATGGGAGATGCATCATTGTCCCCGTTCCACCTGGAAATGCTTCTGTGGTTCTTCATGGTCCTCAGCTGGCAATACAAATTGCTTCAAAGACTCATGTAGTGCTCTGATAGTGAGATGAAGGTACTGTGGTACCATGGCAATGTGCATGGCATAAAAAGGGACCAAGGGCGTGGGTTACTTCATTCTTGGTGACAGATAAGTTCACAGGCAGGTTCACAAGTATGTTTTTCAAATCAGTGTACCTATGGGCAGACCAAGCCTCTGTACCAAACTGAAATGCCAATAGCTTAAGGTTCGTGTGGGCAAGAACAGACATAAAGACGTCAAGACACACATCAGTACGGCCGTGCTCACACTGCTGTGCATGAGCCTTAGCTGTCTACTGCCTACCACAGACCTTCACAGATTATCTCCATGTATGTGTCAGACTTGCCCCCCAGAACTGTGATCTTGGTTTAAAAATCTTCCAATTAAAAAACTATGGGGAACAGGCAGAATTTGGATTTCTCTTTGCCTTCTAGGTTTTGAAGCCTTTGTTCTTGCTTGTTTCAAGCACTTCTTGCCAGCTGTGATACCCAGAAACACGCTTTTCTTTTTTTTGTTTTAACATGAAAAGCTGGGGGTGTTCATATGAGCCTCCGATTAAAGCTGCAAGTGCTTTGGAGTGAAGGGGAGTAAACCAGCAAGTGTCAAGAGATTTGCTCTAAAAGCCAAAGAGGCTGCAAAGCTCTCATAGCCATGTGCACATTTCCATAATTGTATAGTCCTGTTGCGTTTCAGAAAGACACTTGCAAACACAACCATGCAAACTAGGAGGTAGGAAAGGACTAGTGAATACCCTACTGGCAACACACACGCAGGTACACACGATGGGGGGGGGGCGGGCAGAGGGAGCAGGGAAACCACATGTGTGCAGGCAGCGTTGTCCCACGGGCAGAGAGCCAACAGCACGTGCGGAGTGATAGCGATGTGCGAGACATCGTCTCTGGGTGGGGAAGAAAAATGAGTTGTGCCTGTCCCGTGGCCTCCAGGGAGAGCAGCATCCCCTCCCCTCACCCCAACCCGCGGAGCAAGGGCAGGTCAGCATGGGTTGAAGCTGTTGCCCTGGCTTGTCCTCTTCATTCAAAACAGCTCAGGGGTAAGACAGCCCCAAAACCTAGAAATTATGCTGCCACGCTTCCACTAAAGATGCCTCACTGTCTTGGCTTGCACAGCGGAGCAGAGAAAACCTGCCTTTTTCAAAAAAGTCTTTCTTCCTGGTCGTGGATATCCCCAGCTCTCCTCCTGCCCTGCCTGACAGCACACACTCTGATCGAGACGGCAAATCTCTGTCCCACACAATGCCCCTGGCAGTGGCTTTGCCCTTTGCTAAAGAGCTATTCAGCCCTGAATGCCACCACAGCAGTCTACGGGGGCCGTAGTGGGAGAGAAATGCATGCAATGTATGTGTTCAGACACATCTAAGAACTGTCACTGTAGGTCAGGCCAGAGATCCATCAAGCCTGGGATCCTGTCTCTAAGAATCATGGAGAAACAGGTCTGGAAGGACCTTGAGAGGTCATTTAATCCATGCCTCTTCCCCCAGGCAGACTCAGACATACCTGTGTCACATCTGACAGAGGTTTGTGGGCAACCTTTCCTAAAAGGTATACCGTGATGGAGAATTCACACCCAGAGCAGGCAGCCTGTGCCGCGGCTTTGTTGTCTCTGCTTTTATAAAGGAGCTAAAATCTTGTTTGTATGCAAAGCCTGCAATTTCTAGTTTTATCTGCTATGGAGTGAGGAACAAACTCCCCTTTGTTTTGTAGGAGAGCAGTAAGAATTTGAAGGGTTATCTTAGTTCAGGATGAGCTTTATATATGGGAAGCAGAAAGGGATCTATTTTTTTCCATTTCTGCTGGATATTGCCAAAGCACTTATGAAAGACACTTGTAGCATGGGGAAGACACAATGTCCTCCTTCTTCCAACATGGGAGAAGATGGGCAGCAGCATTCTGTGTGCATGGGAGGTGTCTGAGAAGGGTCTTGCAGAAGGTCACAGTGCTGGAGAAGTCGTTATTCACAAAAGAAACTGGAGACAAGACAAAGTCCAGTAGAAGTTGTTAGGGAGAGAGGTCAGAGAGACATGGGAGGGTTGCAAGGGCACCCAGGGATGCCTCTCATGGCCAAATACCGTGCACTGAGCTGGAGAAGGGAGCTGAGGGCTTGGGGAAATCCAGTCATGTGTGTCACGGTTTGAGCTGCTGGGAGCTGAGCACTTTGGAAACTCTTTGGGAGTAACTTTTGCTCCAGCTGAGGAGGAGGGGATACCTCAAGTGCTTCAGCAGAGCAGATGGAGCCATTAGGTAGAAGGCTGGCTAGATGTTGGAGAGTTGTTTTTGCTTTTGATATCTGGCCCCACTGGCAGAACAGGTCACTTGAAAATCAGGCCCATGCATTTTTTAAGGAGTGTCAAAATCAGTCTAGCCATGGTGAATTAGTGGAGCCACAGCCAATTCTAGCAGTTAAGAGCCGGACTCTGAGCACACACATCCTCCAGAACGTATCATTTCACTGAAACCCACAGGGGTAAAATCTCATTTTGTGGGCTCCTTAAATTGACTTCGAGAATCTGTAAAGCTGTTGGGATTTTGTCAACTGTTTAATTCCAACATAGAAGCCTCTTTCCTCCCAAATGATGTCTCTCAATTGCTCTTTGCACTAGACTAGCCCAAGGGAGGCACATATTCTACATTAAGGATATTGCTCCTTTCCTTAGAAAAGCAGCCGATTTGGAGCATGGGAATTTTCTGTGTAGTCTTCTCTTTCAATGTTCCTTTTCCCTCATACTTTTTTTGGTTGGCTGGTTTGTTCTTTGTCCCTTGGTCAGACAGTTCCTCGGGGCACTTGTGAATTTGTTGACTGAGGTTTGACCTCACCACTGCTCTTCTCCTAAGGCCAAGAGCAGCAGATCTCAAACCAGTCACAGCGACCAAGGGTTTGGAGTGGATGTGAAATCAGGCGAGAGGACCTCACCCGTCCCTAATTGAAACACTGTCGCCTGTTTAGTGGTGATTTCCCCAGTGTCTTGCTGTGCAGGAGCATGGACACAGCGCATTAGGACCGTGTCATTTACATTGAAAACCCACCGAGATAAAGCCGCTGTCGATGCTACACAGCAGCGTCAGGCAAAATGCAGCATTTTCTCATTTTTACAGGTGATGTTAAAAAGGAAGCACCACCAAAGTAAAACATGCAGAACTCCTCCTTCCATCACAGCTGAAGCCCAGAAGTCTGTTGGCAGCAAGCAAAGAGCCTCTTTTAGTGAGCAAGGCTATTTCATACCCTACATAAGCAGAATCACTGTGGAACAGCATAGCTGCCGATACTGAATTTCACTTAATTTCACTGAATTTTTAGAGTTGGAAGGGACCATAGAGATCATCTAGTCCAACTCCCCTGCTGAAGCAGGATTG
>JAOXNO010000008.1:8033465-8099761 GCA_028565335.1 Limnodromus scolopaceus
TTCCAGGGCTCTGGCACCCTCACTGTAAAGAAGTTTTTTCTCATATTTGAGTGGAACCTCCTGTGTTCCAACTTGTGCTGGTCTCGATCGAGACCTCTTCTTTGGATGCCTGAATCCCAGGCACAGAAAATCACCCTAGCACAGAAAGGCAGTTCGCTGTTACAGTCTCCAAAGGTTCATTCCCTCCTTCTGTGTATTGCATTTTAGCAGATTTTAGGCCTCTTTCTTGCAAAACTTGATCCACTGATTTTCATGGTACCCTCAGTCGAGGTTTGCACCTTGCATGCAATATTAGTAGGAAGGCAAGCAAAGGGGGAGATGTTTTATATTAAATCATAGACAGTAGGGGTAGATACAATTGCATTAAGGAAGCACATTAATCAGCATCGATTCATACTAATAAGGCTGGTTTAGGGGGGCCTCTGGCAGGAAAACGTTGCTTTGATCATTATCTGTGCACTCTGATGCTAATGCAGATAGGATGGCAGATGCTGAGAGTGGTTTGTGGGATGTCTGAATATTCATTATCACTATCCTTGTTGTTGTTCCTAGTCAGGAGAGCCTTGGGTACGAGGTACCGCACGAAAGCTGGAAAACAGATGAAGCTCAGCTTGGCTTTGGGACTGGGGCACTGCTCAGACCAGAAAACGTTCCAGTTACCACAAGACAGGAGTTAACAGCTTCAGTCCACTTCTTTGAAGTATATTGTTGTGTTGTCCTTTTTTAATTCTCCCAGAAACTGATTATTTAGCTATCAGGCAAAGCAAAAGAAACAGTAAAGTGAGCACTTGGATGCACTATGCAAATATGCAGGCAGAAGCCCTGAAACAGAGGCATTTCACTAATGATGCTGTTCAGTTGCAGCAAGTTCTAGAAAAATGAATGTTTTTGAGAAAAAAAAAAAGAGGCTTTGTTGTTCAGTGCCAGAGGTGAGACATGAGAGGCAAAGAGGGTCTGGTCCAGTGGGGTAGACAGGCTGCCACTGCCAGTTTTCCCACAGAGGGACAGGACACACGGGCTTGGAAAGAGGGACACTCATGGTGAGGCTGGCAGAGGGGTAATGCAGGCAGTAGTTATATTTTTGCCCCGGGCTCATGGTGTGGCTGTGGGGAAGCTCACTTCTCTGTGCCTCAGTTCCCTCCCCAAAGCCCCGAGATTGGGAGATGACAGCATTTGTCTGCTCTGTGTTGCTGGGCAGACTTAATTAAATGCTGCAAGATGTTTGAACGTAAGGGACGGCGGCAGTATAAAGTGGCTGATCACAGAGGGCTGGAAGGGGAATGTGCATGTACAAGAAGAAATGTGGATTTTCCACGTGTAGGAGTTTTAATTCCATTTTCTGAAATGACAGTAAAGACAGGGAAATCTGGCGCTCTGTGTAGGAGAAGAGGGAAACCCTGGGGTATAGAAGAGAGATCTGCTCGCCTTGCAACTTCTCCTGCAGCGGGGCCATTTAGAGGCTGCCTAATTTCATGAAACCTGCAAATACAGAATACTTCAGAGACCTCTGCCAAGTCTGGTTAAAATGCACCAACAGTTTCAAAACTTAGTGGGGGATGTGACAACGAAGCAGCCAGTCCTGCCCCATCCCTCTGCCTGCAGAGGGACAGGAGAAAACTGATTGCTTACATACACTCGTTACAATAAGGTCCCTGGATATATAAAAAGGAAATACAGCTCCTGAGACAGGAAAGGTTGTGAGTAACTGGCTGCACAAACTAGCCATAAATTGGTTGGGATGGTGCCTGGGGAAAAAAAAAAAGGTGATATTTTTTATTTTCCTCTAAAAATCATTTCATCAGGATGGTGGTGCCTGTCTGGGACAGGTCAATGCAGAGAAGAGTTATTTCCATCCTTGGTGGCTTGCAAGGCTTGGCTGGACAAAGCCACATCCCTGGAGGGGTTCAAGGCCAGGCTAGATGGGGCTTTTGAGTAACCTGGTCTGGTGGGAGGTGTCCCTTCCCATGGCAGGGGGGTTGGAACTTGATGACCTTTAAGGTCTATTCCAACCCAAACCATTCTATGACTCTATGATTCTATGATGTGCTGAGGAGCTGGTAATAGTCCTCCTTCAAGTGAGAGGTTGGATTAGGGACCCCCAGGGTCCCATCTAACTAACATTTCTGTGATTTCCCTGTTTCTCTGATTCAGAGTGGACACTAAACTGGGTGCTCATAAAGGGATTTGCACTGCTGAGCACATTCGGCCACACTAGAGGTTTTTATTTAGTCCTAGAAAACCCACAAATCTGAGCAGCTACGTGCTCTCTAAATGTGTCATTCCCTCGCAAAGAGGAAGAGAATCATCATGAAGTGAGCATCTTTGCTGTGCACGTAGCACAGGCTACAACTGACTTAGGAGTGCATATGCTGTTCTGCTACTTACATTTTCCCTTAGAGGAAAAAAATCTAACAAAAAACTAAGAAAAAAAATCATTCTCACAAAACTTCAAGAGTTTTACGGCACCACAAATTAAAAACAATGAGCCAGGTTCTCTGTGACATAAATACGTGAAGCTGTTGATTTAAAGGAAAATTCACCAATTTATTGGCTGGAGAACCTGTTGCAGCATATCCAGCATTGCCCACTGCCCCAGGACCTGCATACACAGCACCAGGGCTTGCACGGCTGCTCGCCCAGGCTGTCTGGCTGGGAGCGTTGTGAGCTTTTATTATTGCTAAGCAAAAGCAGGATGTAACTCCTACATTCAGGCACTGGACTAGGACAATCTGGCTAGTGAACGTGAAGTTTCTATGACTCTTTTTAGCCGTTTCTATTACAGGAGTTTCGCCTTTTCTGATCAGACCTTCCAGGCAGGTTTCATGCTAACCTGTGATTTCCACAACTGAGGAACCGATCTGGCAGAAAACCAACCTGGCAAGAAAAAGGAAAAAGGGAAAAAAAAAAAAAAGTTAATTTTCAACTGTGTCACTTTTCCATTCTCATTCATTGTGTGTCCAGGTGATAATAAAGGGAGGAAGGAAGGACTAAGGGGACTGGTGAGACTGCTGTTTCAGCAGCAATGTGGATTAAAGTTGTATTAAAGTAGTTGTGAAAACGCATCCTAAATTTTGGCAGAGACAAGGTCTATTAGAGCTGCTTCCACCATTTTTTCAGTCCCTTATTCTTCTCCCATCTCTCTACTCCTCATTGACTCCTATTGCTGTCTCTCTATTGCATTGAATTTAATCTAC
The DNA here is from genome assembly GCA_028565335.1 of Limnodromus scolopaceus. Lineage (NCBI taxonomy): Eukaryota > Metazoa > Chordata > Aves > Charadriiformes > Scolopacidae > Limnodromus > Limnodromus scolopaceus. Next base: position 8,036,660 of record JAOXNO010000008.1, read on the forward strand.
TGGTCACTCGAGCTGTACAAATAATTGATTTTGTGGTTCACTGGTTGTATGGAACAAAAATAACATTAAAAATGGGTTGACCTGAAATGGATGTTTGTTCAAATTTTCAGTAAAAAGAAAAAATCAAGGCATTTCATTTTAGGCTCAATGAAAGGCTTAAGCTTTGCTGTTTGTTTTCATTTTATTAATCCAGTGAAAAACTTTTTTCTTTGCAATTTTTAAGGCATAGAAGTTTATCTCAAAACAGGAGGTCAACCGTTGCCACTTAAAAAATGTCAAAAGGGAAACATTTTTATTTTGAGTGTATTTTGTTTAGCAGTTTGCTCTTCAACTTGCTCATTCAATTGGTGTTGAATTTGCAAGCAGTTTTTATGTCCTTGAAATAGGGAAGGAGAAAAAAAAAAAAAAAGAATGACTGTCCTTATTGTTCACTCTGAGACTTTGAAATCTTAAAATTCCCCAGGGTTTAGCTTTGACTTTCCTTGGGTTCGGCTTTTAGCATTTTAGGATTAAAAAAATTAATAATACTTTCCCCAGCACTGCTGGGCAAGGGAGGCACAGCCAAGAGGAGCAGTAGGATTGGGGCTTTGCTGTGGGAAGGCTCATGCTTGTTCAAAACGAAGCTGGATGCTGAGACGTGGGTGTTACTGACTGGGACAAACTGTACAACCCCGGTGCAGTCCCACACACATACCCTGGCAAATTTTCAGCCCTGTTGCAGTTGTTTGGATGCCTGGAGCATCCAAAAAAGCACCGTGAAGGTTCTTCTCCTACAGCATTAAGGTGATGCTTTGCACTGGTACAAATTGATAGGCACCGTTAGGCTTTTTAATCTTTGCTTTGGCTTTTCTAGTCATGCTGAAGTTCTGCTGACAAGGTTTTCCTATTAGGTTTTTATGCTATCTGTTTAAAGGGGACATCAACTTTTATGTTTTCCAGTCAGAAGCAAGGCTTTTTTAGGAGAGGCAACGCAGCAATTGAAGGACAGAGGGAGCTGAGATGAAAGGAGGCTCTTGCCTCTGTGTGGAATGAGCAATGGAAAGCCGCACAGCATTGAATGGCAAAAAATAAGAAATCTCCATAGTTTACATTATGCATGTAAACGAGTGATGTACATTGGTTTGTAATCAGTAAATGCCTTGTAAATAAATGTGTGTAAACCGAAAATTTAAATCTATTTCCATAGTGCATGTAAACAATGAAGCCTTCTAGTGTTCTCTTCAATGTAAATGTTAATCTAGAAATGACATTACTACAAGTTTATGCAACTTTACAAGAGAGCCACAATTTACATTCCTGTCTCACCAGCTCTCGCACAGCAGCCTGGCAAACAGGAGCCATTCTGCGATGGGTATAAACCAGCCCATTCCATCACGTCGCCTCTCCTTTAGCCACAACCTTCGTTCTTCATGCGGTTCAGGGACCAGTGTTGTTACATTCCCTGCATAATGCGTCTCTCTGCGTATGGGAAGCTTTTAATATATTTGCATAAGCAGAATGAAGGCAGGAGAGGGGGGTGGCAGGGAAGGGCTCAGGCTGAGCTGCGGAGGGCTCAGTCCGGGGAGCGTTGGGCTGAGCAGACAAGGAGCTTGGCCCTGGTCGGGTCTGGAGGAGCAGCTGCTCTGGCTGCCTTTGGATTCAGATGGTGAGGGCTTGCAAACATCCCTGGCAGCTGCAGGGCTTGACAGAAGGAGACATCTCTCCTTCTCTTTGATATCCTTAAAAACAGAGGGCAACTGGAAGGATAAACGGCACCAGCCTTTGATATGCTCAGATCTGCGAAGGATGGGGGAAGAGAACATCTGGCCAAGCTTTGGGGAAGGGCAGACCCTCATCTCAGCGCACGCCCAGGCCATAGGGAAGGGCACAGGAGCGATGCAGTTGATAAGTTCATATTGTGATAGGGTGCTTGTCGTCAGGGCACACCAGTTCCTCTGGAGAAAAGCGTGCACGCGAGCTGTGTGCCTGGCAAGGCGTATCACTAACTGGTTGCCCTGCTTGCTGACCCGGGTAAGCTCTCTGCCAGAGCGGCTGAGTGTTAGCACAGTGCTGCAGAATTGCATGCTGAAGCACAGAAATTCCCTTTCCGAATCCAGAGTGAAATATTTTAACCGCACTCCCAACCAATCCCAAGAGCAGCATCCACAAATATTTGCAGTCATTGAACCTTTTCAGAGATCTGTGCCCTGCTGGGCTAGGAGGGGGCTGTCTACACAGTCCCCTCTGAGACCTGGCTTGGTGGGGGGATATTTTTCCCTCTGCATGAAGGATGGAGGGCTTTGCCCAGCAGGACTTCCAAGACTGCTCCCCAGCACGCTGCCACAGCAATGACTCTGCACCTTCATCTCAGATTCCAGCAGCCTATGGTCCAGTGGCTTGGGAGCATATTTTAAAGGTTAACAAGCCAAGGAGAAGCCTCCACTCTTTTTTTTTTTTTTGGTGAGCAGATTATTAATTCTGCCTTTAAATCAGGCAGATGCTTATTTCAGCAGAGAAACTGTTACATTTAAAAAAAAAAAAAGTTAGATGCATGGGATAATTTTGTTCTGGCACCAGTAGCACTGGGAGATGGCATGACTGTACCTATTATAGGGGTTTTTCTATTTCTGGATTCTTCTAATGTTTCCCTTGGGTTCTAGAAAGTATTTTTTTTCCCTTCTTTTTTGCTGATTGCCACCCACCAGCCTCTGTAAATGGAACAAGATGCGTCCCACTGGGGCAGTCGGAGACATCCAGGCTGGTTTCCCATGTTTAATTATGAAGTGCGGGTACAGAACCCCAGGACACATCTAAAAAGAAATGCGGGAATCAGCTTTGGCTGCAGCGGGGAGGGAGATGGGTTTGGGTCAGCCCTGTGTGCCAGGATCTCCTTTCCAAGCAGCGTGAAATCAAATACACTGGTGTGGAGCCGGCGGTTCCTCCGTGTGCTGCAGCAACCGTGTGCCTGGCAAAGGAGCTGACGCAGCTCAGAGGGAGCTTGGTGCAGCCTCAGCTTCTCCTCCGGAGAGCCCTGGGAGGTGGTGCCCGGGCTGCTCCTGGGGAATGGGGCAGAGTCAGCATTTAGGCAGTGAGTGCCCTGCAGCCAGGTCTGTCCACTAGGCATGCCGTGCATAGAACCGCTTTGGTCGGAAGAGACTTTTAAGATTATCAAGTCCAACCATTAACCCAAGACTGCCAAGTTAACACTACACCGTGTCCTTAAGTGCCACATCTATCTGCCTTTTAAATATCTCTGGGCGTGGCGAATCAACCACTTCCCTGGGTGGCCTCTTCCAGTGTTTGACAACACTTTTAGTGAAGGAATTTTTCCTAATATCCAGCCTAAACCTCCCCTGGCACAATGTGAGGCCGTTTCCTCTTGTCCTATCACCTGTTACTTGGGAGAAGAGACCAACACCCCTCCACCCCCTCACTACACCCTCCTTTCAGGGAGTTGTAGAGAACAAGAAGGTCTCTCTTCAAGCCTCCTTTTCTGCAGGCTGAACAACCCCAGCTCCCTCAGCTGTTCCTCATAAGACTTGATCACCAGATCCCTCACCAGTTTTGTTGCCCTTCTCTGGTGACCAAGCCTAGAAGCTCCGTGTGATCAGACCTGATTTCACACCGGTATCACTTCACAGCCTTCCACTGCTCACCCAGTAGCCATGAGGTATTTACAGGCACCTGCAATGAGGTTCCCTTCCCCAGGGAGTCATTTTTGCTCATTAAACACATCCCATCAGGTAAGAAATGCTGTGAGGGAGGGAAGGAGAGGGGTAGGCACAGGAGCTGCAGGTCACAGTGGTACTTGCAGCCACTGAGCTGCCTGGGCTGGAGGCTCTCTGCAGGGGCTGCCTCCTCCTCCTCCTCTTCCTCCCTGCTAGACTCCTTGCAGCTGCCTGGGTCTCCAGCCGTGCTGTTTTGAGAGGATGGAGATCCTTCCCCTTCTTCCCCATCCTCTGTGGCGTGGGAAAGCCTCCGACCCAAAGGGAAGCCTTGAGGTCCAAGAGCAGCAGCTGCAAGTGGGGCCGGGCTGGGGCGTAGCGGAGGGATGGGATTCTCTAAAGTATCTGCTGTGCTTCTAAATCAAAGTCCCGCTGACAACACAGAGCACTAAATGCCTGCCTGGGGCTCTGCTCCCACAGTCATGTGACGACATCAGAATTTAAGCTTTAATTAAGAAACGAGTGCGGGGAGGGAGGGGAGCTTCTCCAGCCCTTATGACTGTAAAAGAAAGCTTGGAAACATGACCCGAGTGCAACCAACATCTGCTTTAATGTGCAGACGGCTCCCAGCAGAGGGGTAAGCAGCCGGGAGAGGAAGCCATTACATCAAATTCCCAATCAGGTCAGGCCTGCTTGTGCTTCTGCTCGCAATGAAAGCGCTTGCTTGGAGAAGGGAGCTTCCATAAAAGCTGTGCCATGGCAGATTACACCAAGACGCCCTCCCTTGCTGTACGTGGCTCTCACGCAGCCTCGCGGGGCCAAATTTTACTCTCACATAGAGCCAGTGCTGGTGCACAGCCACCGTCTAGAGGTGGCAAGAGCCAGCTAAATGCCACTGTGTCCCTGCAGGCTGAACTGTGCCCATGGTGAGCAGCACTTTTTAAGCGGCAACATGGAAATTCTCTGCTCTGGGCTTATGGCAGGAGGTTTTTTGCCTCCTGGAGCTCCTCAGCCCAAATTGAAGGGACTCCTTTGTTATGCCTATGTGGCACGCAAGCTTTCAGCACCTGCTGGACCAAAAACCCACGCTGTGCTCTCTCCTGCCATCAGTTTTAGCAAGGGCAGGGGGCAAGTAGGTGTTTTAGAGACCAACTAAGCAGAAGCCTCTGGATGGTCTCTATCTTCCAGGGATACACCTTTGGCAAAGTTAATTGAAGAAGAACTTTATTTGATGGCTATCAGCAAGCACACCAGGGTCTGGAGGCTCAAGTATACTCTGATTAATTAGGGACTGCTCTTACGTTCATCCCAACGCTCTTTCCTGTGTTGATGTGGCTAGAGATCTTGTTGTTTTTGCAATAGAAGTGCCCCTTTGCAAGCTGTGGTTTCATGGACTGGCGGGGACTGGCAGGTCTGCTGGGGCATAGATTGGGTTTAAGCACTGATTTCAGTAGCTGATGGTTGCAATGCCCTCAGGGAATTCATCTTGGATGAGGATGAAAACACTGACCAGTGAGGGGCACTGCCTCCCCACAGCCACCTGGAGGTGGAAGAGAGGACGAGGTGAAACCAAGCATTATGTTGGGGATGCAAAGGTGTTTTCATTATCCGTGTGTCCCTGCCCAACCCCATTTGGCTTTTTCTCCCCTTTCTTTCAGACTGGTTCTTTCTCTCTCAGCAAATGAAAACCTGCCTATTGAGTGCTCAGCATTAAATATTTTGGTGTTAACTTCCAGCTCTTGAGCAAAAACCCAGAAAGAGCGTTACCTTTCATTCCCCTCCAAATGTCTGGGTCTCTCCCTAGGGAGTGCAGGCGCACAGCCTGGGTAAGGCTAAGAAGAGAGCTTGGTAGATGGAGAGAACTGCGTGTTGCATGGTTGACAGCAAACGAGAGACAGGAATAAGGAAAGAAGGTTGTTAACTTCATCTCTGGTTAAAGCTAAGTGAATAATGCCCATCAGACTAATACATTCTCCTTACATTTTGTCTTCCTTCTCCCTGTTTCCCTCCCCTTGCCCCCCATTCATATGCAGACTGGGAAAGTCTCAGATTCCCCGCTCCCACCCAGAAAAGACTCCCAACTGTTCCTTGGGAGTATTTGATATTTGAAATCCGTGCCGTAAGGATTCAGCAGGCGAGTGTTGCCGAGTCACATGACGAACTGTATCTCAAGACTATTTAGTGTCTCTTCAAAGCCCACACTTTTGCAGTCCTCTGATTATGTAAGAGTCTCAACTCAATTTTTAAAGTAAGTTTACGGCCCTCATAATTGCAGAGGAAAACTTGATAATACGACTCCTACATACTCAGAAAGCAGAAGGCAAAAAGGAAGAAGAAAAAAAAAACCCTAAGTTTATCAGATTTTAAAAGTCTCATGAATTTTAAAACCAAACTCTTAATTCTTTTTTGGAGCCTGACTCATGATTTTCAAACAGTTAGCAATATGGCTGTAGGGATTGTAAGGCTGGTTTGTTATCTTATTAGATAACTTACATAAAATATCCAAACCCGTGGAGACTCAGAGATTGAGTACTGCACTTCAGTACACAGCTGGAGAGAATAGTGTCTTTTCTTCTGTATAGATGCCAAGGATCTCCTCTTAATCCAGGTCTCTAGTCACTACTGCAGCATAAATATTTCCCAAAATTATATTAGTGCTAATCATATGAATGAGAATAGCCATAATATTGATCTTCATAATACTTAGGTTATTAAATTTCAGTTTGAAGGTAGTTTTGTGGGGCAATTCATAATAGTAAATCTCGTCAGCATGCATAAGCAGGGAAAACAAGCCGCAGAGCAATAGCATTGCAAACCCAAAGAGAAATATATTCTAGAGTCTTCCATCCTAGCACAAGACTGCACAGTGAACAGACACATGTGAATAAGTTCGCAATGCAAGAACTGATGTTTTTCTAATTGTCTGATAGTCTCAGAGGAATTTAAGTAATCTGAAAGGGGAGAAAAGCCTTCGGATGTTGAAACAATGTGCGCCGATGTTTCTATGAGGTGTATGTACCACCCCAGGGCACTTTATTCCTGCACATAATTTTGTCTTCCATATACATGTTGACTCGGGCTGTCCATGTTCAGTTTAAAAGTCACTCATACTGAAGAGGTAGGTAGCAAACATATCATGCTTATAAACTGTCCCAGAGCCTCATACCTGCCTCTGGGCAGATACGAGCACTGATATTTGAGGTGCACACAGATACTGGAGTGGCTGAAACATCTTGCATGGCCTACAGTGGACTAAAGGAAATCTGAGAATACTTTCCTGTGGAATGGCTTTGTAACAGGGGACAGTAAAAGTCCTACCAGCTCTTCTAGCATATAACAAAGGAGGAACCAAGAGTTTGGAAGAGGCTGAATGCTGCTATATAATAAGCTTACAGGATAATTGCCAACTGTATTTGGACTTAATTTGCTTCTGCAGAAGAGTCATAAAAATAAGTTTATTGTTTTCACTCCTGGGGTCTGAGATATTTGCGTCATCTCTTTTAAAAAAGAGATGCTTTATCTCCCGACTCAAACATATGAACTCCATTGGTGACTGTCTCCTGTACAGTTGTGGGTGAGCATCCGAAGGTAAAGATTTTATATGCAGAGCTGCTCTCTGATAGAAGTATCATCTCAGCTCTCTGTCAGAGTCTTGCAAGTGTTTGTACCACTGGGGTGGGATTTTCACTCGTAGTGGTGGGGATTGTGCCCTGAAAGGGGAGCAGATCTGGGGTAGTTTTACAAGGACAGAGGAAGACAGATGACAAGATGGCAAAGTCTTTGCATTTTAGGTGTAATAAAATTGTTTCAGTGAGCATAAAAAATATTTTCTCCTAAGTAAGGTTTTGTCAAAATGTTTTATTTTGTTAGTGTTTCAGGCTGATGAATTGGATTCAAGGCACTTTTTAAGTCCTGGCCTCCCTGGTCACTAGTGACTATGGTGAGAGAGAGAAAGATCTAAGAAATGAGGTATTTTGACAAAATTTTGTCTAGTGAAAACATTACAAGCTGTTCCAGATTCTTCCAGCATGGAACAAAGCCAGATTCTGTAGTAGTGGTTACAAAAGGAATAATCTCCTGGACTGCTCCAGCTGCCACTGGAAGTCAGAGCTCTCCCAAACGTGAGCGATTTAAGCTTTGTCTGGAGACACAAAACTGAAGCCCTTACCAATTACAGATGAGTTATCATCAGGTGCCACAGGGACAGTGCAAAGGGACTGAGTAGTAAAGGATTAGCCAGTGCACACAGAAATATTGAGCAACTCACTACTACCTCCTATTGTGCTCCTGCCAGTGGAAATCCTTCTTAGAACGGCATATTTTATTCAATTTTTAAGAGCTCTCAATTTTTCATTTAGGAAAGGAAGTTGGAGCAGCGTCCAATCTGTAATCAATCAGTCTGCCTTTGCAGAAAAGCTCTGAGGAAGCGCTCTTGCTCTTTGGTCCTTTATCTTCTCTGTGAACTCACAGAAATTATATTTCTGAATGGGATTAAGAGTGAGGGAGAGGGAGAACTACAGCCAGGGCAGTCCTCAACTAAATCTTATAGACTGCTGTCTTGTAGTAACTAGCCCTACTGAAGCCATCCCCAACCACAACACTTCTGTCTCCAGTCAAAAGAGGCGCTTGAAGTTTCAGATAAGCTTGGCCCAGACTTAAAAAAGGTATTTAAGCACTTTGTGTGAGTACTTAACTGCCTAAGCGCCAAATTCCTGTAGATTTTAGTGGGCATTATAAAATTAGAAGCTTTTGAACAGGATCTGTCACAATCTTAAATGAGGCTGTCCATAACATAAGCCATGGATTTATTTTCCCTGGTAATAAATCACTAGAAATACACAATGATAAAAGGAGGAATAACACACACAGCTCATTCAGGGATCTCAAAGCTCTTTGCAGCCATTACGTAGGGTTCCTTATAATAGCTGAGGAAAAGGCTGGGTTTTGTTTGTTTGTTTCAAATGAATAAATTAATCATTAGTAAAATATTATGCAGTTCATCAAATATATTATTCACTAGCTATTTGTCAAAATAACAGCTCAGTCATATATTATCAGAACTAAACATTTATAATGTGTGTATATCTAGTCATCAGATGATTTATTCCGGCTTTTGTGGAACGAGTTAGTTATTGACCGGTTTAAATCACTGCTCCCTTGGGATGCAGAGGAGTATTGGTTGTGAGCTCTTGGTGAACTCTCACCATCTTTTTTGGTGCATTGTGCAGCACCTGGCACCACAAGCAAGAGTCCTGTGTCTGGGTTTCTTTTTGGAGCTACCTCAATAAAAACAGTTAAAATTCTGTTTAGCTATAGCAAATCCCAGGTCTGTCTCAAGAAGGAAAATTCGATCACTGATTTAAGATTGAACTATGAACAGAGCTTTCCATGGTTTGGTAGGGCCAGTGCCTGAACTCAACACTGAGGTCGTCATCCTTTCTTAGATATCTCAACTGTTCAGTGTCTCTCTACCTCCCAGTTGCAGGAAAAGAGGGTTTAGGAATCCCAGCTCACTGCTCCGTGTGACAGATCACACAATTTTGGTAACGCTGGGAAAGAACAGAGGAGCCCTTTACCAAGTCCCTCCCAGCTCCCTCTCCCGTGCCAGCAAGCTGGACTCCTTCCAAAAGAGCCTCGGCAGAGTGAAGCTACGTGACTGACACTCACTGACTCCCCTTGTCATTCGTGACCAGCATCCCAGAAGGCTGCAGCTCCCTCCATGCCTTTATTGGTGTCAAACATCACAGCCTCTCCCCGGGGTTTTATTAGGGAAGTTGGTGCCAAATCACCCTGCTTCCTCCTACTCGATAAAAAATGTTTATAACCCAGTAAATTCTAACATATCAGCAGCTTGTTATGGAGGGAAAAGGTCACTGGGAGAGAAAGAGGGGAAAAAAAAAAAGGGTGCCCTTCCATTGGAAATTCTGGCTGGGTATATATGAAGGAGTCAGCGCCAGGAAAATATCTTTTGATATGATAAAGTCTCATAATAGAAAATGTTGCTGCAATACAGGCCTCGTTTCTTCAGATAAATATTTAATATAGATCACTAAAGATTAATCGAGTACAGAAAAGAGTCTCTCCTATGGTTGGTGTAAAGAAAACATCTTCTCGTTAATTTATTATGGAGCCTGAAATGAGAAAAATCCTATAGAGAGAAATGCAGGGTACGGTTTCCATAGAGAAGCAGCACACCGCACCAGAATTTATTTAGTGTGTGGGCAGAGGCCTTCCCAGAACCAGCTGCAGCGTGGCGTTCGCGTGATAAAAAATCCCAATGTAGGAAGAAGCCTCACAGACTCATCGTGTTTTGCTGAACTGACTTCTGCAGAACCTAGGGTTTCCAGAAATGGTGAAACCATAGGACCCATGGGCTCTCGAGAGGATGCTCCACCCTGGATGAAGACAGTATGGTGGCACGAGTAACATCCCAACCAGCTCCTCCAGGGAAGGGCATTTGGTCCGTTAGGAGAAAGGTGATACCCTGAGCACGCTACGAGGAGATGAGCCCCCAACCTGATCCTGAAGACTGTTTGCTTTAGCCAGAAGTCCCCGTAAGCATCTCCTTGACAGTTTCTCCAAGGCACTGCGGCCATGTCACATTGTGCTCCTGACTGTATAGGGCAGCAAAGAGTCTGGGGTGCTGGTGTGAGATTTCCGTCTCCCACGATGCTGGGGGACATCGTGGTGAGTGTTTAGTCAGGTCCATTGGGACGGGTAAGTGACAAAACCCCTTTGCTTTCTACAACATTATTCACAGAAACCATCTTCCCAACCATTTTGCAGCATTAAATAGGACAGTTACAGAGAATAAATCATAAATAGCAGCAGAGACAGTATGAGGCAGAAAATACGAGAGTCACAGGCAAGGGAGGAGAGAAAAAAGATACGACTTCAGCTGAGACTGAAATGGAACAGAGTCAATGAGATGGAGAGATACATGATGGTTGTTCCAGATGGCCAGCCCCACTGACGTGAAGCCTCTTGCACCACCAGCACCCACAATGTGTGAATGGGGGGACACCACTTGCTCTTATCCAAGCAGTGGAAGCAGGAGAATCCGGCAGACCTGTCTGTGCTCAGGGATGGGAAAAACAGAGGAGCCCCCTCTTGAAACGCATGTTTTAGAGACCAGAAACAACTCTGGAGAGAGGAAGGCTGTAACATTTTTCTGCCTCTCCAACGAGCCATGTCTAGTTGTTTCTCTGGAGATGATACTGTGTTTTCCTGCTTGACCTTTTCCTGTGGACACCTTTCCCATTTTGGGAATGTTTGAGACAAGCAGCCGACAAAACGCTAGTCCATGTGTTTAGCTCTCCCCAGGAGAGAGGCCAAGGGAAGGAAGGTTGAATGCCACCAGTCAGATCCTCGTTATGCTGCCCTGTGCATTGCTGGGAGGCATTCAGGAAAGGTAGCCGGGAGGAAGGTGGAAAAAGCATGGTTAGAAATGGGCTGGCTTTATTTTTGTGGCATATGCAATGCAGTGTGTCTCTTCTGCTGCCATGCCCAGCTGATCTCGCAGGACAGCATTTTTTTGACTGACGTGGAAGACGGTGGAAGGACAGAGAGGGTTCAGCATCTGGTCTCACAACCCAAGGAACCTGGGACCGAAAAGGACCCTCCAGGGTCACAGTGTCCCGTCTCCCACTCTGCCTGGCACAGCGTTTTGCTATTTGAAGAATTACAGTCCTAAAGCTGTAGGAGAGTAGGGGTGGTCTCTTTGCAGACTGCATCTCCCAGGCCTTGGCTGCTCCCAGAACCCAAGTAACAACTGAAAACCTAAATAATAATTCTCTCTAGTTCTACCACAGGCTGTTGGACTTGGTACAGGTGTGACTGGATGGCAGGCTCTAGCCTGGGGCTATCCAGGGGAAAGACTAACAGATTTTTAATAGCAGCAGGGACTGTTGCAGTCATCTAATATAAAACTAATCTGTGTTTTGAACATTCATTTGTGGCGTGCGGCACGGATCTGGTCAGGAGAATTGCGAGAGCTAAACTACCCCCAGGATAACCCGGGGCTGATGGAGGGGCTCCTATTTTCATCTCTGCAGACACTGTGACTGCACTGCAGCTTGGCCCCTGTCACCTTGGCAGGGGCTTTCATCAGCCGTGCCCCTCCGACTCTGTCTGTCATGCTTGGTACTCCCGCCGCAGTCAGCCACAGATATAATCTATGGAACACAAACATGATTTTATAATAAGTTTTCTATGCAGCCAGGATAAAATGCCAAACAGAATCAGAAAACAATCAGTCAGTGAAACTCAGCGCTGCTGATGAGTGCGCTGCTTGTAACGGTTCGGTGCCCAGGAAGATTGAGGCTTTAAATACAGCCACTGCCTGCCCTCCCAAAGATGGGGAGAAGCGGGGCAAGGGGAGATGGGCAGCGAAGGGATGAGGGTCAGGGACGTGGGAATACCCAGTACATCTCCTGGTGGGAGTACGTTCAAACAGGAGCGGTATCAGAGCTGCAAAAAGACACCTGAGCATGGAGTCGCTGCTTCGTATAACCGGAGATCAGCAAATTTTGCCAGTGGCTGGGCTTTGTAAGTAACAGTGTGAGGAGCAGAGACAAGCAGGTCTGCTGCAGAGACAACATTTGAGCGAGATAAACATGCACTTATTGTGGAGGCCTCTGGGTGATGCTCTTGCACAGGGCCGTATAATTGATTCCTCCCACCCTAGGCAGGTTTAGGACTCCTCTCTCCCCACCATCAGGATCGTACCAGCCCCTGCCCTGGGCAAGTTGAAGTTTATGTCGGGTTCTGTGTCCTGCCGCAAGAATATGGTCTGTAGGACCCTAAATCTGTACTGCTCAGCACAATGCAAGAGCTAGGGGAGAGGAAAAAAAGAAAGGAGGGTTCGGGAAGCATGAAGAGGGAAGCGACTCCAACAAAGAGCGTGAGAAGGAAGAAAACGGAGTGCCTGGGCATGGCGGGGAGTGCCAAAAAGCACCCTGTGGGGCTGAGCAGCAGCTCCGATAACCCAGCAGTTTACTCGGGTCCAGGGCAGTGCTGTACCCCAGGGCATCACTACCCATGGCGATGGGGCAGACTTTGACCTGTCTCCTTCTTCCTGACACTTGCTCGAGCACCGGCAGTTGTGAGGTTTCTACTCCGTAGCGGGAAACATTGGGACCAGCTCTCTATCAGGCTGCACAGATAGGATTTTTTAATTATTTTTTTTCCCAGTATTTGTAAGAGTTGAGGGATTCATACTAGTTTTTTTCACGTCTTCTTTAAGTACTCCAGGCTTGAGTCATATTATTGTATAACTCACAACTTCCATTTAAAAAATGAGAATAGGCTGTCTTTTAGGATTGCAAAGAAAAGCCAGAAAATATGAGTCTTTAAATCTCAAAACCCAGAAGGCAAATAAAAAGCATTGCAGATATTGTTGTTTTGTTCAGCAGATAAATATATACATATGCATGTGCTTCAGAATTCTGGGGTCCAGTTCATTATTACTCAGCAGAGGCTCAGATGTGCAGTAGCACATAATCCTTTATTTAGCCACGTGTACAGGTTTAGCTGGCACAGGAGCTGGTGCTTTTACTTTGCCCAATCCTCACCCCTGAAACAGCCAAGAGGGGAGATCTCCTTTGCATTTCTGCAGCATCTGATCCCCCCAGACCAAGTTTACCATTCTTTGCCTCAGAGAGATACTGACTTTAACTTAGCACAAACAGAAAAGTCTCTCATGAAAGAGAGCGGCGCAGGAGGAAGGGGAAGAAAGAACCCTGTAGAAGCTCCCAACCAGACTCAGCAAATGATTCCTGAGCCACAATAAAAGCACAAAGCAAAGACATAAGAGCCCTTATTAAAGAGCAACCCCCTTCACTCTCTATTTCACTCCCTACTAAACTTAAAAAAACCCAAACCCTCTCCCTCCAAAAAAAAAGAAATCATGCAAAGACCACCGCCACCTTGGGGGGGGAAAAAAAAAAAAAAAAAAGAACCAAACTGAAAACCCTCCCCACACAGCTGACTTCTCTTTCCCCTTAATTAGAGCTTGAAAGGTGAGGCTATAAACCTTTGCAGCTCTCCTAGAGGAGGAGTCCTGTGTTTGAGGAAGAGGATTGTGCCCCTTGCTCAGTGATGGGGCTCAGCTCCAGCCCTCTGTCCCAAGCCCTGAGTTTTGATGCTCACAGACCTGCTGGGTCTTGAGACTGCCTTTGCTCGTGTGGCTGGATGCTGCCTGCACTGCAGTCAAGGAGGTTTTGCCCTTAACTTCTCCAGGACCTGAATTTCACATCTGGACCTTAGCATGTGAGTGGGGTTTGCTTTCTATCTAAATTAAGCGATTCATGCAGTCAGATGCTCCCGTGGCTCTGTGTGCGTTGTGGGACAGTTAGAAGTTTGCTCATCCTGCCCTTCCACTGAAGGGCTTGTCCTCCCTCCCTTCACTGTGCTGCAGGTTTTATGCTCACAGCATGTGTATAACAGCTCAGATATTCTGGGTGTGCTTGAAGCTCAGTTTGCTAAGGAAGAACTCTGATGGTCCTTCTTACACTAAAGCAGTCTCCAGAATCACCTGGCCATGGTATATTCATAACATTGCAGGAACTCAGATCAGACACAACCTGAAGGGGCACAGACTAGCATTGCTGAAGGCCTTAGGGATCTTCAACCTTCTCTTCCAGACCATCCAGCATGTTCTTCTTTGCTGATTTGAAAGCAACAGAGTTGGCGATAAACATAACCTTCCAGAAGGAAGCGGTCTGCATTTCATTAGATTGATTTCACAACCTTTGGGGTCCTATTACTTTGTAGGAAATAAGTGCTACAGGTGTGCGTTTGATCCCTCTCTTGCTATAGAACAGGTCCAACCCCTTTTTGTGGTATGACTCCATCTCACTCCGCTCCATGTTTTGAAGCACATGGTTATTGTGTCCTCCCCAAAGGGCTGGGATTTGGGAATTTATGTGCAGTGGTGATTTGAAGACGTGTACTTCTGCCCAGGCTTGTATTCTTGGTTGATGTCGGGTTGTGTTTGCACGTTGCCACTGCTACCCTTACCATGATTGAGTAGGATCCTAGAAGCAGAACACCCTGAGTAGGCAGCAAGGACCCCGGGCATGAGTGTTTATTGGCACTGGAAAAATGGGCAGCAAGTTTGGCCATGACCCCTTCCCCCCTGCAATTTGATAGTGTTACGTTAACAGTTGGACTTGATGATCTTATGGGTCTTTTTCAACCTAAATGGTTCTATGATTATATCTACTTTAGTCCTTGCTGGAGAAACGCTTTGTCCTGGCTCCAGATCTCTTTCTTGGAGAAGTTGTTCATCTCTTACTGCCTTAGCTTCTCTCTTCACAGTGACACATTTGTTTTAAAGTGCTTCGGGATCTATGTATCAAAGTCACAAATAACAGCTAAAGGAAACATGACTCATGATTGGGAAATTGCTAACCACATGCCTGAATACCCAAGTGCTTCAAAGCTTCACAAACAGATCCCAGAAAACAAAAGCATTTGCATTCATGAGTCTCTGTTCCCTGGATAGGACAGGACAAAAATAAAGCTTTTCCTTTATGACATGCTGCATGAAAAGTATGGTTGTCTTTATTTCAGGCCACCTTGCAGCATGCAAAAAGATTGCCTTTCTTCAAGAGTTTGTGAATTTTTATTTTATTGTAGTCTTTTTATTTCCTCCATCAAAACATGTCTGAGTTTGAAATGGTATGACTAGGAATGAAAATTAAATACATCAAAACTGATTTTTGTTGAAATGAGATTTTGGAGCAAACAAGGAATGTTCAAGGCTTTCTCATAGCTTGTGTTCAGGTTTTTTTTTGCTAAAGAGGGATGTAGTCTGAGGAAATGGGTCACCTTTTTCCTAGAGAAAATTTCTTCAATTTTACTGTAATTCTGAAATGTCACAGGCTTTTTGGGATAGTTTTTTTTTTTTCCTTAATCTTGAACAAAGCACAAATGTCTCTGATTATGGATGGCTTGAATTTTGCTGCAGCTTTACTCTGCAGCCTAATTTTTCTTAGCCCTTCACCTCTCACCTTATGCTTTTTGCTAGTAATTTCAGGCCCAGATACCATCTGAATCCTGTGCTGAGAGGTGACAGTCTCTGCGTATAGCCACTGTGGATGTCACTGTTAAAATAACAACCCATGGCAACTGGCCTGAACCTAACACCACAGCTTGGAAACCAAAGGGGTGTTGAGCCACAGCTTTTGGGATGAAGGCACAGAAATGGGTGTCCTGTGGAACTGTGAGGAGGAACCACCATTTTCTCCTAAACCAACTTGTAATAAATAATGTCACACAACACTATAGGAATAGAGTAGCAAGGATCAGTATGGGAGGGGAGAGTGGGTTTATTGTACAATTATAAACCAGATTTTGTTCACTTGCAGTCTCATTCCTCCTCCGTGTACTCACAAATGTTTTCTATGAGATCCCCTCCCATGCAAGGGCATGGGTAGTGAAGGATGCTGGTCCACATCACATCTCCTGGGTTATTCTGAGGCAGAGGATGATGTGTTGGATCTGGGGATCTGTTGGATCTGTGGTCTTTAGGGGCAGACAGTAGTCCCTCTGTTCTGTTTCCCTGCATATTGTCTACATGCAGCCTGGAGCGTGTTCTTCCATCTGAAGGATATTCTCTGGTAGGGAGAGGTATGGACCCCTTTTACTTCACTTAAGCTGGACAAAAGGCCCCTATGGCAAGAGGTCCCTGATGTAGGCAGGTGGCTTTGCCAGCTGGCTGTCTTTAGGCATCTGAGCCACCCACCAGCACCCACCTTACATGTTTGCTGGTGTTTCCATCAGCTGAGAATGACTCAGGGGCGAGGAGGTGGGCGAGAGGGGACAGCTTTCCCATCACTGCCTGTTCTTGCTGAGCCCACAAGCGTGGTAGCTGTGCCCAGGTGGCTCTGCCAGGGCTGCCTTGAGGGCACAGCTGGGTGTAGGAGGCAGGAGAGGCTTTGAATTTGAATATCAACTCATATTTTTTCCTCCTGACATGGTGAATTTGAGCCTTTGCCAAATGAGTGGCACAACTGACCAGAGAGGGGGTGAAGGCTCCATTTTCTAACAACAGTTCAAGTTTTGAAACATGGCTGCATGCTGCGTTGGAGAAAATTTTGTGCTTTTTTGAGAAATAGGGCAATCAAGGCTAAATTTCCAATACTTACTTTCCCAGTATTGACAAATACTGTGCTTATGTTGCCAGAAGTGCAGCAGCCAGGTACCCTACCCGGTAGCATGAGAAATTAAGGTTCAAGTCCACTTTTCTTCCAGTTTTTTAATCTGAGTTAGCTGTGAATCATGATAAGTAAAGAGCAAAGCTTGGGGCTGTGGTGTCACAGGCTGAGGTTATCAGCTTGCTACAGCTAAAATTAGGAAAAAACCCCTGTAGTCCATGCACCTATATCTTCAGGAAATGAAGCAAGTGCAATTTAATGAAATGACTTGTTCCAAACTATGTTCTTGTTACAGCCTTTGATTCATGCTGTTGTGCTTGTATGAACACTGGTAGGTGACTGTGACTCAGTCTAGATAGTGAATTTTGGGCCAGGCCTAGATTGCTGAGGGGCTCTATGGGGTAAAGAGTGTGGTCCAGTCTTCCCTGTTTTCTATGTTGTCTGTTGATAAATTAAAATTGCCTGCTTTCAATTTCAAACTTGCTTTCAAAAGTAGATTTAAATCCTTTCATGTTATATTTAGCCCTATGAGGAGGGACTTCATCAAGAGTTTAATCCTCTAACCTACTAGAGTACAGACACTTCAATGTGAAAAGGTCTGGCTTTTTTGTTGGTGGTTGTGTTTTTTTCAGTTGCTACAGCACAAGACTGAACAGTTTGGGGCCTTTTCCTGTCTTTGCCCCATGCTCCTATACAGTCTTAGTTAATTGTTTCACCATCCTGTGTCTTGGCTTCCCTTCCAACCTGTTGTTGGCTATGTCCAATTGGTTGATGTATGCCATCAGCTCTCTGGATTGTGTGTTGAGCAAAGGAGCATACAAGAAAGAAATTGAAAGAATTGTGAAGAAGAGAATGTAAAATTGTACCTACTATCTCAGGTTTCCTCAAGACTGTGTAAAATTCCTTCAATGATTCAGATGTTTCTACCTGTTGTTTTAAAAGTGCTCTTCTTTGAAAGCATCTTCTTGACAGCTCATTGACTTCCCAGGATATGCTTGATCCTGAACTTGAGGTCAAACTTGTAGAAACACAAATCCAGGAGACCACGTTATGAAAAATAATGTCAGTGTTGTCATAATCATAACTGTAGAACTCAAAATGCCTGTTTCATAGATGAGTTTCTCTAAGCTACATCAGGTTTTCTAATGGACAATTGTTCTGGCTGCATCTCTTGTGATTTTTATCATAATTTGTGGTGAAGGAATGGGTGTCTATATTGTCTATTCCTGTGCTTGGAGCACAAGACCTTGCAGCCTGTTAGAATAGCTTCCACAGTAGCTTAGTAAACCGTGTCTGGTTTAGGTAACCTTTAGGAAGAAAACAGCAACGGAACAGAACGTTTCCTATTGTTGATAATGTTTGTTAAGCTGCAGCAGTGCTAACAATGCTGGGAGCCCTTGTAGAGATGTCACTCTGGCTTCTCGCAGCTGGTATCAACCACTATGTAAATTGGAGTGGCTTAGAAGAAGTGCCGCCAGCTCAATGTTGAAAACAGCTGAAATGGTGTTAACAGTAATGGGAACTACTTAGGAGCAAGTCTCCAGGGTGGACAAGGCTTAAGTAAGCTGGTGTTGGAAAAGGTATCTCCAGTGCCCGAGGTGCGTGTCATTTGCAGCGAAGTCTGCACAAATAACTTTGTGGGGAAAGCTGAGTGGGATAAATGTCCCACAAGCGGTTTGCAATGTAACCTGATGGGTGTGATGAAAGCGAACTGTAGCCACTGACTGGGGTGAAATATGGGAATAGAGCAATAGGTGACAGATGAAGGTAGCTGCTGGGTTTGCTCCTGGTTGAAGAAGTTTAGAAGTTACTGTGTATTATCTGAGGATGCATAAACACGTAACCTGGTAGTGTTGAAGGGGAAGGAACCTGCTCTGCTGTGTTTGCATGTGATTGACTGCAATGGCAGCTATGTTTAGATTTGAAGTCCGAGCTAGGAATCACAGCCACGTCCTGGGCATAATCAAATTCAATAATAAGCAAACTTAGTAATGACCAAATTTAATGACCTACCTTTTAACTTGTGGTTACCTGTGCTGAGTCACTCTGCTTTGACTCTAGTAATGAATTCATTCCAGCTTCATCTTTTTTTAAACAAATCGATCTTTTCAGCACCCAACAATTAAGTGTTGCCTCCTAAGAGACCCAGGTGTAGACCCATCCTAAGAGAGAACAGAAGACTCAGAGTCATGTCTGTCTGATTGGTTTTTAATTCAGTGCTGGAACAATCTGTTTACCAAGGCACTTTCAAGGTCACATGAAATCCACCTAACTTTGAAGTAATTTTCTTTCTTTTTGCTTCTTGCAAACTTCCTGTCATTCTGGACCTATTATTTACCTCCCTCTCCTTCTCCAAGGAAATCCTCTGTGTTTCCAACCCTGAGAGAATTTAATACTTTTAAGAAAATATCAGACAGATGAAAATAAAACTCTGTTTGTAACAAGAAAATCCAACAGGCTGAAATGATTGCCCAGAAAAGGGGAAGTAGTTGAGGTATCAGATGCCTCAGCCAACACCAAGCACATGACCAAAGCACAGACCAAGCAAAAAACAAGAGAAGATTCTTCCATTGTCCTGTGGAGACAGGTGAAGGAGTAAGTCATCCAACAGCGCTATTTTATTTCTCCCATATGATTCTGTTGAATGGCCCAAACCCTGGTGGTCTTCTCCTTGGGTTCAGTCCTGTCTGGGTAAATGTCCCTATAGGAATAAAACTGCTGCAGACAGCACAGCATTTATCAATAGATCAATAGTCAATTTATTTATCTTGCTCACCTGCCAGCTGTCATATGTCAGCCTGTCTGCTTGCCTGGTTGTTATGCAAAATGCTGTCAGACTTTCAGCTTAAGTGATTTCTCTTCATACTTCTCTGGAATTAGATTTTTGTATATTTTTTTTTTTCCCTCTTTCTTACAGCAGAGTTTCATCCTCCGTCTAATTTGGAACTAGTATAAATCTATGGAGTGGAGTTTTCTTTAATAGATATGGGGGGATGAGTGCCAACATCTCACAGGAAACTAATTCTTGTAGGTCCTTTGAAAAGCTGAGCTTTGAAGACTGACTTCTTCGTTCTAGCCTGGATAGAGAAGAGACCAAGCTGCAGAGGAAACAGCTAAAGGAAGATTGCGCTGCTCAGCCTGGGGCTGTCTGGCATTTTGAGGGCACAGACTAGAAATAGCATGTCACTGACCCCACCATAATCACAGATACCGTGCCCAGACTCACATTAAGCCAGATCTGGCAGTAAAAGATAAGCATTACAGTGCTGTTGTCATGCTCGTATCCTGCCCCCATGGCATTGTTTGCAGAGTCAAGGGCTCACAATAACCTGGAAGAGCTATCACCTTGAGGACTGGTGATAACTATTACTTTGTGTGGCCCAGGGCTGGGACAATTAGGCTGATAAAAGGAAAACGAAACAAAAGCCTTGAAACAACAAGTCTGTTGTAGGAAAATTTGGGAGCATTCTGGAGGACTTTGGGCTAGGTTTCTGATGCTAACACCAAAGTTGTTTTTTTACCCGGGCAAGGCCTCAAATCTGTCTGGGTTGGTTCATGCTCATTTTTAACAGTTAATAACACTTGTCCACAACATACATAGGAGTGTCCAAACATGTCTGTCTTAATAATTATGAGGTGCTTGGATGTAGAAGGGTAGAGGCATGTCTAGGCAGATACTATTGTATATACATCAAAATCCAAGAGAGCAAGAAAGCTCTCGGGGTTCCCTGTCTCTGACTGGGGATCCTACTGACATCAGAGAGTCCATAATGTGTGCAATACGCCAGGCAGAGGACATTAAGCAGTGCTTGTATCTTGCTGTTACTGAAGAGGGTGTTGCCTTTAAAAAGGCTCTGTCTGCTCCTCACCTATGGGAGCAATGGATGGCCTTTGAGATGTGATCTATAAAACAGATGAAGGATCACTGAAGGGAAAGGAGCTGCTGCCTTCTCCTTGCCCAGTTCCCAGCGAGTGGTGAGGCTGGTCCTGCCTGAGTGTGCGCTGTGAGTGGGATGCACTAACTGCCCTGAAGGCAATATATCCAGCAGCAGGAGGTGTTGGGGTGTTGTAGTTAGTGTGACACTTACAGGCTTTGTTCAATGTCTTCCTGCTCTGCTTTTTTGCCTTTTTCAAACAGATTCTGTCTCGCTCGTTGTTTAATGCATTTAATTTCTTTTTGGTTTCAAGTGCCAGCCCCCAAGGTCTGTACTGAACTTGTTTCTTTCACTCACGTCCTTTGGTTGTCTTGGCCATTTGAAGATGGGGGATTTAATTTGCTCCGACGGCCTCTCTCTTTCAGACTTCTCTCCCTGGGTAGAGATCTCATGCCCTTGGATTCTCCTACTGCTGGTGCAGTGGGGGGTCTGGGTGATGTACCCATTCCAGACTTTTGACTTTTTCTCCCTCTTCAGCATTTTTTTCCCCCTTTTTTTTTCTGTTTCCCTCGAGGGGTCATAGTGCTAATGAGCACTGAGACATCCCTAGCGGCTCCCTCTGTCTCTGACATGCATGGCCTTGATAGCGAGCTCATTAACGCAAACTCTGAAGGGGCAAGTCTTTTCTCAGATATAGCCATATACAAATAAAATGTATCCCCTTTCTGTGACAGGGAGGAAGGCCTGAAATATGTGTACTGCCCTAAGGCAGTACTTCATCCCTTTATTTCCTCTCACCTCCCTTCCCCCTGTAGGCATTAGCACTTTCTACCCCTTCCAGCCATTAGAAGAGTGGGCTCTTCAGAGCTTTCACCAGACATTAGAGAGCAGGCTCCTCTCTGCTGACCTGGCAGGCATTTTCCTGGGTAAGTTCCACATTAGCATGGGCTGTCTATGCTGGCGAGACATTAGAGCATAAACAAGTGCCTCTCCCCCACTACTCAGACATTAGGTCATAGTTTCTCCTTATCCCGTCTCTGCATCAGGGATACAGGCTCTTCCTCTTCCTTGCTAAGAGGTTTATCATCTTTCCGACGCCCTTAAAAGCTTTCCCACTGGCAGAAGTTCAGGTCCTTGCTAGGGATTTCCCCCGAGGGTCAGAAGATTCTGCACTAATCCTAACCGTATCATGGGGTGCCGTCATAATCCTGGTCAAGTCTTTGCAACTTTTTCACCTGGAAAGTGAGCAAGCAACAGTGCAGAATTTCTTTTAAAAAGTGCCTTAAGACCTGCAGAGGCCTCACCGGTGCTTTCCAGGCAGTGGCATTGAGACTGTGCTGTCACTGGTGGTTTTGAGGAGCAATGATCAGTGAAATGGCACCTGAGAGTGATTTCTAGGAGGAAAGATTTCAGCACCCTTTCGCACATATCATCCATGAAGCCGAGGCCAAGGGAGAGCTTCCAAAGATTCACAGATTCAAAGATTCAGTGGTGACACTTCACAGACTTCAGGAGTTACGAGTTGGATCATTCGCAAAGGCCAGAGCTATACTGTTCCCTGCAAATATCTTTCTTTATTTTTTTTTCTAAATCACTAACCATCTGCATTACTATGAAGCCTATTTTCCAAAATTGTACCATCATCTTGGTCTTACGTGCATCTTATAGCACAGAGTTCTACAGGTTGCATGGAAGTTTGCTAGTATTTAGAGGGTTGCTTTCAATGTAAAATATTCTGGAACTGCAGAAGAGAAGGCAATGTATTTGTGATCATTAATCAGGAAGCTCAACAATACCATATCATTTGCTTGACCAGTCCCAGCCAATCAACAGCACACAAAGAGAGAATACAGCCAAATACTACACGAAACCTTAAAAAAAAAAAGGGGAAAAAAAAAAAGAATAATGTCACGAAGTAAATTCAAATAATGCATAAATTAGAGGGAATTGCAACTGGCTCATGGATATTCTATGAGCAGAAGATAAACATCTAAGTTAGTTGCATAAATTATTCATCATAACGTATTTGCTCAGCTTTTCTCATCAGCTATGAAAGCCACACATCCAAGCATTTGGAAAGGATAATAAACTGGGCTTTCACCTCAGTGATATGCCCTGAGAGTAGGAAGCCCTGGGGAGGGATGGTGTGCATGAGAAATGAGTGGAAAAAGTCTCCTTCACTGTGAAGTTCTAGACATGGATTCTGCTAAGGGCTTGTCTACTCTATGAATGGTGACTGGGACTGTCCCTTGGCAGCTGGCAAAGTTGAAGATATGGCAATGATTTCTCTTAAACTCCTTTTGCCTCCTGCCAGTGGTGTCTTGAGATGATGTTGGACGTGATGTAAAAATTGAACTCACCATTCCTTCACACAAAGCGGATTTCTTTCTATAGTGAGATTTGGCATTGCCACTCTCATCCAGAATGATTAGAGCAACCTCTCTCTGTAGTGTCAGAGAGAAGCTATTTGTCTTTACTTTTAAGGGTTTCTCTATCATTAAAATCAACTGTGGGATCCCCAAACATATTTCTTCCACAGATACTAAGTACTAGACTTTTACGCTATTCTGGGACAGCAGAGAAAAACCCCTGTATTCTGCTCCATACAGTAAATACATGGATATTGGTAATGTACTCGTTATCTGCAGACCATTTTGGGGACAATGGTCTGTTTTCTCCACTCCTGGTGTATGAGTTTTTTGGCTTGTGTTAAGGATTTTTATTTCTCTTTTTTTTTGGCTTTTTGACATAATTTTTCCTAAGAAAGACCGATATTTCTGGGGATTTCAAGGTTTGACACTAATGACTTTTAGGATGTGGTAAGAGAGGTGTTTTGTTTTGGCATTTTCACTTGGCTTGTGAAAGCCTAGGAGCTACAGAGTGGGCATTAGCTCAGGTGTAATGAGATATTTTGAAGTAAAAAGGTGGTACTTTGCTGTTTTGATGAATGCAACTGCTGTTAAGCAGCCTGGGGTGCTGTGATGGGGTGAAATCAAAATAAATAAATGGATAATTACATTAAGTAAAGTAACCTAACACACATGAAGTGGACCGGGTATAGAATCAACCTGGAGGAAAAAAGATTTGGTTTGTGATCCCGGCTGTACAACTGACTTACAGCATCTCCTAAATCTGCCTGCACGTCAGGTTCTCTACCAGCACAGTGGGATTGCTGGTGCTGGTTGACACGTGTTGATAAAAAGTGCCGTGTCAGTACCAGATATTGTCTTTCCTATTATTTAAATGTAATTTTGGTCTTAAACCCAAGCTAGAGGAATAAGTGAATGAAAAGTGACAGAGAAGCTTGTGACTTGATTATCTGGGAGATAGCTTAAGATAGTGCAGGTGCGTCGTAGGAGAGTACTTATAAATAATATCCTTTCTTTTTAGAAGGCCTTGCTCAATATTTTTTCAAAGGACATTAATAGGTTTCTCATCTCTTAGGTGCTCAGCTGGTGATGTATTTCAGAGGCCCAATTTTTAGATCGCAGGTGTGCAAGGTTTTCTCTAGGCATTTCCCTCTGTGTCATTTCAAAATGGATACCCGCAATAAAGCGCTGCTTTTGCAAACATTAACTTTATTTTTTCCCAGTTGCTATCAGCTTAAAGGAAGGGATTTGAAAATCACTTTATAGGTTTTTTCTTAAAAAAGAAAGAAAACCAAACACCTCCATTTTCATTCTGGCCTCTCCTTATATCTGAATCGATGCTTTTAGATGGTTTATCAAGCGTATTGTTTTTCAAAATGATCTTTTCTGTACTCCCTGGTGATGAAAGATTAAGATGTTTGGGGAAAGTGTGTTTCTTTCAGCCTTGCTTTGCAAAAGCAGTAGCTACAAGGAAGGCTTGTGGACACAGGGACATAGCAATGATCAGACTGGTCTGGTTCTACAGTCTAACTGATCAGCTCTTTTGCTGACAAAAACCAAAATTTGCTGCTTTATGGAGAAGTGTAAGATCCCAAAGCATGTGAGGCTGAAAGAACCAGGCTGCTTCCTTTGAAGGGAGATGCCAGACACCTCTGGAGACTCTGATGCTGCCTCCTCATCAGCCCAGACCCTGATCCTCAAAGTGTGTTGATATTGTGCAGTAATGTCTTGCTTTTTCTCTTCTCCTCCCCCTTCCCTTCTGTCTAGCCTTATGGCCTCAGGTGTGTATCCATGTGGGGGTGTCGAACAGGATTGTCCTCTTCTCCATCCTCCTTCCCTGCCCTCGGTGGCTCTCTCTGCCCCTCCAGACTCAAAGCCTCACCCCTGTTGTGTTCCTGTGTTGTTGCATAGGGAGTTTGCCCGTTGGAAGGTGAGGAACACAGCCATCGAGCGGAGGGACCTGCTCCACAATCCACTGCCCCTGATGCCTGAGTTTCAGAGAAGCATCCGCCTCCTGGGCAGGAGACCCACCACGCAGCAGTTCATTGATACCATCATCAAAAAGTACGGCACCCACATCCTCATCTCTGCCACCCTGGGAGGTAGGTGGCAACCAGGACTGTTTTCTTTAGCGGTGGGGTCAATGGTGGGGTGGTAAAGGCACTGGATGGCACCTGCTATCCTTGGCCACCTTGCGTGGAGCCCAGCTGGTCACGTAGAGCCAGGCTGCAGCTCCTCCAGCTAAAGCCCGTCTTGTTGTCAGATGGTGTGAAAATCCCCAGAGTACAAATAGCCTTTGGAAATGAACTCGCAGGGCGATGCGTGCGAGCTCGGCATCTGTGGTACCTGTGCTCCTCTGACAACGGCACGTGTGTACCCCTGTGCGTCCAGATAAACATGCTTCATTTAGCTGGGGAGCCTGTCTGTCACTCCAGAGCCTCTGTCCTTAATTTGACAATAAAGTGTGTTGATCCCTCTATATTTTTTTTTTTTTTTTTCCAGCATGAAAACAATTGCAGGAGGTAAAAACATCCCTTCTTGCTGGAACTAGAGGAATTTTAAAGAGCTCCATGAAAAGCGAGTTCAAGGAGCTGGGCAGGGTAGTGGCGGCCGAAAGGCCTGTGCTGAATGCTTAAGTGAAAGAAGTAACATGGAGTAGACTTGGAAAAAAACCCCGTAGTTAAGTAAAATTCAAAATGTATACGTAGGGTGGGCAGAGAGGTTTACATGTGCAAGCAGAATATGTCAGTGATGGCATAAAACAGAGTATTGTAGGGCCATTAATCCACGTGTGTGCACTGCTGTCGGTGCTGCTTAAACAATCCAAGTACTCGGTATTGAAAACGAGCAGTGAAAATCAACAATTCCTTTTGATATTTGCCTCTTGATTTATTTTTTTTTCCCATCCCTTGTGCTATTTTTATCATTTCTTACCCCTTTGGGTGTGCATTTAAATACTCTTCTTTTGAGAACTACTAACTGTAAAACGGATTCTGCAGTGGTAAGGGGTCTTAATTTGAGTACACATTTTGTCGCTGTTGCTTCTTCTAATGTACCTGACCTCCAGCCTTGCCACATTGTGAAGTTTGTAGTGAACTTTGAGGAATTTCTGGCCATCTGTCTGTTCCCAAAGCATTCTGCAGACACTGGGATGAGATGTAGATGAGATTAGATGTGTGCATATGATTCATGCACAAATTAGGTGGTAGGTAAATTGGCCTGATTCCACTGAAGTCAAATGGCCTCTCGTGTGGCAAATGTCCTTCAAAGAACCTCGGGCTGCTCTTCCAGTCCAGGCATTCAAACTGTCTGCTCCATCAGCAAGAAATGTGAGAGAAAGCAGGTTTCCAGACGCTGAAGAGTACGAGTCACTGCCTGCATCAGGCCTTAATGAAGTCTGTGTAAAGATAAACTCCTTTTTATTGAGGAAATTACTTTTCAGGACCATATTTTACAGAGCCCAAGCCAGCCAAGTAGAGTGAAAGGGTTGTTTTTTTGTTTTGTTTTGGCTTTTTTTTGTGGATTTACTTTTCTTTCCATTGATATGCTTTTTTCTTCTTGCCACTTACATCTGTGAAAATTCAAAATAAGAAAGACCTTTGATGGTAAAATATATTTTTAATTTTGCCTGGCTGAGGTTGTGAATTATTCACAGTGGCTTGTTTCTTCTCCCGATTTTACAACACAACAATTTTAAATATGCAGAGGTTTGTAAGAAGAACTAGTGTTGGAGAGGAGTGCTAAATGCTCCATCAGCCCAGAGCACGGTGAGCAATGGTGGGAGAGAAAAGAAGGATTAATTTTGCCAAGTCCCAGAGAAAATGTAGATGAGGCTGAGCATGCATTATGCAAGGAGGACACACACTCTAATCATAGTCTGTGGGCTAAACAATACCACTGTGACATGTAAGCAGACGTGTCCTGGCACCCTTGCTCTCCCAAGACCTCAGGTCTCCTCAGAAAAGTTACAAGAATTCCGCTTTGGATTACAGCAGTTTGTGAATTTAGCCTGATGTCTTACTAGGTTGCAAACAAGTGATAAACACACAGGAAATTGTTTTGCTTTTAAATGCCAGCTGTTGCATGGACCCCAGGAGGCTGGGTGATGGATCAGGCCAGGCCACCTCAATGCAGCAGCTATTTTCACACCTGGCCACATGAGGAACAGCTCTGATGCCTTTCAACCTACGGAGCAGCCAGGTCCCACCTGGAGCCTAAAAAAAAAAAAAAAAACCAGCTCTGCTCCAGTTTAGTTCTGACAAAGGGATTGGTGAAGGGTCATTTTGAGGGCATCCATGCTCCAGGATGGAGCGCACAGAGCTGAGAGCCAATTTGCAAGGAAAGCCCTGAAGGAAAGACAACTTTGAACATAGCATCCGCTTAATAAACGAGAAATTAAGACTTAATAATGCAGCAAAAGTCTATTAACCTCTCTTGATCTAAGGGTTGCTTTCTCATGCGCACTCTCCATGGGGATGCTGTGCTTTTCCAGGTCTGCACACATGTACACAGAATAGGTTTCCAGCAACATCATTTCTGCTCAGCACCCTTCACTCCTAGGGACAGTATTTGTCCCTCAGGAGAAGTATCAAATATCTTGGGCTTTACTTCCCTCTTCTTCCCAGTCGAGGGGTCCAAATACCTCAGGGAGGAAAAATGGCAGCTTTTGTGCAGAAATCACTGATCTCCACTGCCCCAGAGCACAGGTTTCTCCTGTCTGATCTCTGGGAGCTGCTGGTTGCCTGCTTTGTGTTGTCTGGGGATGAAAGCTAATGGTCGATCTCCTGGTGATCTGAAACCAGTGCCACTGCCTGATGAGATTCAGCCTACACCTCCTGGTTGCTTTCTGTCCAAGGGATCTCCAATTTCAGCGTTCCTCTACTAAAATGAACTGGTCTGGACTGAAAAGGTCCTGATTTTTGCACCTTGGCTATTAAAAGCACCTTGGCTATTAAAAGAAGGCATGATATTTTTTCCTGGTTACTGGTAGAATTGAAGAAGAATTGATACCTGGATCCCACAGGTTGCTCTGCTAATCGCAGCTAAGGGGAGATTAGTCCTAGTTCTTCCCTCTCCTTTCACAGCCTTGTGAAATGGAGGCAAAGCATCGCTTATGTCTGCGGCATCTCCGTCTAGATAAATACTTACATTAGAGATACAAAACTTTTGGCACTAAATACAACACTTTCCCACTGACGCAGTCTATCTTCCCCCCACCGTGCAGATGTCCTTTCGGTGGCAAACAAGATGCCTCATGAAAAGTCACAAAAATCTGACCTTCCTTCAAAACTCTCTGTAAAACTCGCCTCAAAGATGAAACCTGAAAATGCGTTGACAGCAGCCAGGCATCTGGTGTGCGGTGACCGCTGTTTCTTGCGCTAATCACAGTCATCTCATTACCTTGTGCTTTGCCGGCTGTTTGCTGTAGACAACTGTTGTGTCTCATCAGATACGTGGGGTTTAAATCCTCTGGGACAGGAACCATCTTTCTGCTGTTTGCGTGGATAGAGCCTGGTGCGACAGAGCCTTGATCCCTGCCAAGGTCTCCCCGTGCTGCTCAACACATAATAATGTTAACAGTGATAAAAGAAATCAAAGCTGGTCATTTTCCAGGGAAAGTGTTTTGTGTTTTTGTGAGAAGTAACAATGATGATACTGTTAGTACTACAGCTTTGATCATGGTCAAAGAATAGTATGTTATTTTTAACAAAATATTAAAGAGGGAAAGTTTTGCATGCCAAACTTCTCCACTTAGCTCCCATGAAGCCAATTAAAAGGTTTCAACTGATCAATTCTTTTGATGAAAAGTATCTTCTTTCCACTAAAAATTTCAATTTTTCATCTCAAAGCCAAAAGCTCAGTCCTCAACATACCAATTGCTTGAAAAAACTGAAATCTAATAAAAATATTTTGATTTTCAGCCAGAATATTTTTGTTTTGTTTTCAGGCATTTGGCTTCCAGATAAAAGCTGGAAAATTTCCAGGGAAAGCAAAGGGGAGGGCTTACTGAGGTTTGTTTTTTCTTATGCATGTATGCAATAAAAGAAATTATTTTGACAAATCAAACAGTGTCAGCTAATACTTTTTTTTAAAGAAAAATAAGTGCTTGTTCTCTTAAAAAAAATAATATGCAAAAATGCTGAAGAGCAAAATATTTCTTGGCCTAAAAAGTGGTGGTGCATTTTTTTGACCATGCTATCATTGCCAGAGGCAATGATTTCATCAGAGGTTCATCTATCAAATCAGAACAAGTACCGTTCTTCTCATTATGAGAGCTATGTAGGAATGGCACATTCCTAGGTATCTGTTCTCTTCATTTATTAAAATCAGAACTTCAGATGTTAAGAATGCAGGAGGTTATTCTACCTTTTTACTCCTTCTGTAATGCCAGCCTTATTTTAAGCATGAACTGGATTTTAATCTGGTTCATACAGCACAAATTGAACTTTTATGTAAATATTACTTCTCAGCTTCATATCCTTTTCATATATCTTTTGTTAGATTCTGGTTTCTGCTAATGTTTAGGATGTTTGATGCTATCAGGTCTTAACTGCTTCACTTCCAGATTCTCTGTGATTACTGTCTCAAAATCATCTCTTGTCCCTTATCTTGCACAGTATTTTTTCGTTCCCACTTAAATTCACTGAATGAAACTCTAGGAGATGAAAAAAAAAGGCAGAAAGACTGTTTGGTTTAACTTATCTTTCTCATTTACTTTTTCCTCTTATTGTTCTCCTTCACTCAGCCCCCTGCCCTTACCCTTTTGCGTGGTCACTGGAAACTAAAGAGATACAACTGGCATTTGTTTGTCCTCTGTACCCACCTATTTGCAACTTAAATCATCATTTGTTCCTCCTAGAAATCAGGTCAGAGACAATTGCATAGAAGTGGGATCTTTTCTGGTCACGTAAGTGTCATTTCATAGGCACTGCCCATGGAGAAAAGTATTCCTCAAGTGGGCAAAGGGTCTGAATCCTTTCCAACAGTTGTGGTAGAGTTATGGTGGCTAATAAAAGTCCAAAATGCTATCTGTTCAATTCAGTGGAGCTGATCTACAAGTGTGGTGGACCTGGCCTTTCTGGCTGAATAGAGAGGGAGGCTCTTATACACTACAGTGAGGTTCTGGAACTGGTGATGAAGGGTGTGTTCGTGTAAGAGTGCTTCAGGTGTTGGACTTTTCTTTCTTTAGGTGCAACATGTGACATCGTGTATTCCTGCTAAGATGACCCTACGTGGCACCTTCCTGGGCCTTACTTAAATCTCTGTTTGTGGGTTTTTTCCTGCTGCAGGAGAGGAGGCCTTGACCATGTACATGGACAAAAGCCGCCTTGACAGAAAGTCAGGAAATGCCACCCAGAGCGTAGAAGCATTGCACCAGCTTGCTTCCTCCTACTTTGTAGACCGTGATGGCACCATGAGGAGACTCCATGAGATCCAGATCTCTACCGGAGCAATCAAGGTACTGTATCTTGCCTTAGGAAGAGAAAGAAGATTGCGTGTCCATACCAACACTGTAGGGATTTGGGGCAGGACTTTGCTGGTCAGGTGTGACGGCCTTTTTGATCACAAGTTGTTTTGTTCCCACACTGATTTCCCAGGGCAAATTGTACTCTTACCAACCTTACTGAAGAATTGATTTCTCCAGGGCCGGTAAATGTCTGGAAAGAGGTGAGCGTTCAGTGTGACGGTTAGGTAGAATAAGAGGCTTCCACTATGTGTGGCAGTGACCCCTGGAAAGGAGAGAAGGAACAGATAATCCAGATCAGTGCTGGAGTTTGGAAGGGAAAGGCAGGTCTGTGAAGCGGGCAACCCCAAGCAATCCAGAAGTATTTTCCTATTGTGGGTGTAAGACTGCTAAACATCTCTCGGATGAATTGGCTACAAGAAAAGGTGAAAAACTCAGTGTGGCATCTGGAACGAAACAGGCTGAGAGACAGCTTGGGGGTTGCAGCAGGAAGGAAGGGGAGCTGCTCAGAGCATACAAAATAAGGGAAAATGGCTCTGCAGACAAAGGCTGTCTTCTCTGAAAGCAATCATCCTATACTGGGGAGGGATTTTATTGTTGCAGAGTTCACTCCAGGGAAGGCGATGTGGATGGAGTCGTCATTGTTAGCCATTTCTGAAAGGTTTCAGCTCTTGTTATTGTTCTGTGGTGTCTCATGGCTGAGTCTGTTCCCTTCTGGATGGGAAATCGAATTGAGATATTGAAACAGTGACAGCAGATAATCACCCTTTGTGAATTCAGGAAGGGCAGCTCTCCTCCATGGCGGGAAACCAACAGCAACAACCACAGCAACAGCACTGCAGGTCATCTGTGCCTCCATCTATCCTCAGCACAAGGATGGTGCGCACATATGCTGTGGGAGCACTAGGCACCATTGTGGGCTGGCAATCCATCTCTGTATCTTGCTTTCCAATAAGAGAAGCCAGGGAATAATTCCTCTTCTGGCTTCTGATGTTCTCCAATGGAGATCCTCTATGAGAAACATCAATCTGCAGGTCCTCATTGCCAAGCCCAGAATAACATGCAGTACCATAAAGAAAGCAGATACAATTCAGTCTCGTTTTTCAGCTTGTGAGTCTGCCAAACATTAGCTCTGTCTGTCCAGTGTGGGGTATTTTTTCTCAATTAGGGAAAAATACATTTTGGATTGCATCAGCTGGTGACAAGGGGTCATTATATGACAAGGTCTGAACCTGCCTGGGGAAGGTGTGATGCTACCATCGAAGGGGACACTCTCTCTTTTCTACATCCTCCACAGGTAACGGAAACTCGGACTGGCCCCCTGGGCTGTAACAGCTACGACAATCTGGACTCTGTGAGTTCTGTCCTTCTGCAAAGCACTGAAAGCAAACTCCACCTGCAAGGTAGGTCACAGGAATGAGGGAGGTGGTAATACAGGGCATGGAGTGTGTGTGTGGGGTGAAATAAGAGAGGGGTGGCCTTTTTTCCAGCCTTTCCCCCTCCTTTCTTGGCTGTGATTGCCACCTTTGCTCTAAGTTCCCTGAAGCAGGACCAGTGGCTTCTGGTGGCTTCATAGGATGCTCAGCAGAGCCAGGGCCTGACAGAGACTGAGCTAAAGGTGCAAGGAACTGCATATTGGACACCAGTAAAGTCTATGGGTGCCCCCCTACCATTGAATTTTGATGGCTTTCTGTGTATTATACCTATCCTGATATAAATAAATGTCACCTTTTCCATTAATATTGAAGGGGCATTCTGTCCACGTCTCTCTTTGTCCCTCCCAAATTGCTGATATGCGTAAGAGGTTTGCAGATCAGCTTTTGGGATTCTCTAATGACTGTAATCTTTGGGAAAAGTCACAGAGGTTTTATTTGGATGCTAGAAGCCATGGCTTCAGTCCCAGTTGGGGAGCTAGTCCAGAAGTCAACAGATAGAGGTCATGACTGAATTAATAAGTAAATACATGCTGGTTAGCAAGAAGTCAACTTCAGTAGAAGGAGGAAATTCACTGGGTATGTAATTTACTAAGGTTATTCCCAAGTTTTTCACAAAATAAGGAAATGTGGGATTTAATTGCTCATTTGCCCAGATGGTTTTATTTCTGGAATCCTTGTACTTGCACAAATTTTAATTTTTCAGATGAATGGGCTACGTTACATCTTCCACTTTGAGTATAATTTGGCAAGTGCTGTTTTAATCTTGGTTTCACGGAAACTGGGTTTCATTTACTGAGTCATGTTGTGGATATATTATTATTGTTATTATTTGCCTTTAAAAATAATAGGCAGGTTGTTTTCACTATTCCGGTGATTATCTAAATCACTTAGTTCTGGTTCTTAACTAATTAACAATAAACAATTTGAGGCTTTTTATATATTGTGATGATGACTGCTGGTAATGAAAACCCAAGGATGACACATCAGATAACTAGGTAAACGGCTAAATAAGCAGACAGCTCTGTTTATAGCAGACAAACTGGTAAGTAGGTAAATCAATAGATATCTATTGGTGATCTGATCCTACAAGAGAAGAGACAACAAGGTGCCTGGGAGGGGGAAAGAGGTGGAGAAAGAGGGAAAATTTATGAGAGAGAGGCGATATAAGGTGGACGAGGTTGTGATTTCTGATGGGAGCAGGCAGAGAACCTCAAGGATCAACACACATGGGTTTCATGGAGCTTCGTGGCATAAATCAGTGCAGAGAGGGGCCAAACCCAAGCCAAGAGAGACAGCGAGGGGAGGAAAGAAGGTAAGAGCTCTTCCTAACAGAACAAAGCGACCTTGAAAGCTATACCTGAGTGTTTTCCACCTGATCTGGAGTGTGGTTCTTGGGATAATTACCCAGGATCTCTGCTCTGAGAGACCTCATTAGGAATTAGTCACAGGGCTGCAGGTAATGGATCGTGACCGAGTCTCCTCTGATCTGATTAGCAGCCGAGCATGAGCTGCTGACAGAAATCCATGTTACTACCTTCGTGTCACTCTGGCTCCGAGGCCAGCTCAATAAAAGAGCAGCATCTTCGTGACAGGGAGAATTTCTGTTTCTGAACTTGCTTGCTGCTGCCCAGCCCTGAGAGTTGTGGTTTCAAAGACGTGCCCTTTATGAGATGCAATGGCCGGACCCAGAGCTAAGCTACTTTCACGCCTGCGTGTAGGGTTTGGGAAGGTCAGCCAGCCTGGAGATTTAGGGGAGGACCCGGATGAAAACCAGGAAACCACAGTGCAGGGTGTCCAGTTCTGCACCTGAGGTTACATGGACAGAAAAGCATCACTAACCAATATCTGTATGGACCCAGTACCTCCGTTCAGACGCCTGCACTGGGGTATATTCAGAGGTACATTTATCACAGCAGCTCAGAAGGTTTCCCTTTTTCCTAGCACTACCTGGGAACAGGTTCCCTGTCCTGTCCATGGGAAGGCTGTGCAGTGAATGTAGCCTTCCCTCTCGGGACATGTGAGATCCTGTTGTGGGGGATCTCACAGGTGACTGCACTTACTTTATATCCTTCTGTCCCTGCCACCAGTACAAAACCATCCCTTCCCTGCCTCCGCCTGCAGTGTGGCTGATGCACGAGCTGCCTGGAAAAGGAGTAAGCCAGAGCGTGGGAGGGGAAGATGTCAACAGCTCTACAGCACTCTGGTGGGAAACAGGAATTTATGTTCCCTGGAAAAAGTGTCCTAGGCTGAAATTTGAAATTTTGAATGAAAAAAGAGCAACATCCTGAAAAGTTTCAGGAAATTAAAATCCCAGAGACATATCCTCTTGGGCAATGTGACAGTATGTGTCAATATTGCCACATTGGACTATTTAATAAGGTAAAATCCTTCTGTGCTATTCTAAACATTGTGACATTAAACAGGAATTATTGCATATTAGGTAGTTTGTTACGTCAAATATGGCAATAGAATATTAAAATTTACATTACAATTAATATTAAAATCCTTGCCAAGATGGGCAGAGCAGTAATGACAACACAAAAGATTTCAGCTTTTCAGTGAAACAAAATGAGGAAGTACAAAATATACATTTAGACCTTTCCCTGTCAGAAGTGCTTTTGGAGTGAACGTGCTCTCACAAAATGCTTCAATGAAACTGCATTTTCAACAGAGAACTCTTCTGTAGAAAATGTTTCAAATAGCTCTAATTTAGAGCTGGGGAAATTTACCTCTTTTAATGCAGGAAACCTTTTATATACAGTCCAAATCCAAACATCTCTCTCTAATAGTTTTTCTCGGTGAATTAAGGACATGTTCCCTTTTCAGACGCTCCATATTCTGCCTGTAGTTATCTAAGACAAACCTATACCAAACCTGTGCTGCTCTTAATTTTTAAAGAGGAACTTTATGCTTTACAGAGTGGCAGAATTCCTCCTTCTGGTCAATAAGGTACCTTCAAAACTAAGATATTCTCTCTAGCACTTGTCACCAGCAAACTTACCTTCTGCATGTATTATCAGCTCCTGAGGCTGCTGTGGAGGATGAACCCATACCTTGCACATCCTAGCTTGGATTGAGGTGTTCATCCCACGAAAATGGTCCAATATCTCAGTCTTTAAGGCCAGGTGGCCCCCCACCTTGGCTGCTGACGCAAGGATCCTTTATCAGGAGACAACACTGAAAGATTAAATTTTATGGTTTGTTTTTTTTTTTTAATAATGTTTGCAATATTTAAAGAAAATTCTTGGAGAACAAAACAGCATCTTGGTATGTTTTGTTAAGGTCGTGGTGGGCAGCAGGGCTTTTCCAGCCAGCATGGCCAGCTGGAAGCTGCTCTGTGGGGCTGGTGTGCTGTTAGAGTCCTTGGGACTGCAGCTTTCCTGCTTTAAAGGTGGCAACCAAAGCACCCAGAGCAGTGGTCCCAGTCAGAATGGCCTTCCTACAATCTCATGTTTATAAAGCTTACCTTAAAAATGATTCATCTCACCTATGCTTTACCGACAGCTGTAATCAATTTCAGCAATATTTAGTCACAGGGCATGGTACAGAACTACATATGAATGATGGAGGGTACCAGGACTGAGTGAGGTGCTACTGGCTCAGTACTTGTCAAATATCTTGCTAGGATCTGGTCACAAGGATGTTCAATACAAACCCAAAAATATTTATATTAATCTGCCTGTGTCTGGGTATGATGTCTTTATATATATATATAATGTTAAAGTATAAATGTAGAAGCAGGCATGGATGTATTTGAGTAACCCGAAAACTGATTTCTTCCACGAGGAAATTCCTGGCTGGAAGATCTCAGAGTTCCATGTAATCCCTACAGCATGTTTGTAGTTTCAAAGTTAGGGCTTTGTGCTGGGTGCACATGCGTGTTCCAGTGAGTAGCTGGATTTGGGTGTCACTTGTTCCTGGTCTAAGCACTTATTTGGGTATGTGCTGCTTGTTAAATGCTACAATTAACTGCTTGGATTCCAGCAGAACTGCTTACCTGATTAAAGTTAGGTATTTATAGAAGTGTTTTGTTGAATTTGTGCTAAGTGTACAGGAGGTCTGATTACCTCTTAAACATGAGATTATTTCTTACAAGAGAAGGTTATTCTGGAAATGCTTTTTAGCAGCCATGAGTCTTACGGACAAAAAGCAAGCATCCACATGAGGCACTCTGTAGTGTAGGATGGGACCGTGTTATGTGTCAGAGATTGCAGGGTATTCATGTTTCTACATGTGCTGAGATACACAATGGATATTCCTTGTGATTGGAAGGACTTTCCTTGAAACTTTAGATGCTTTTTTAACCCCTCTTTTTTAACTTTAGTTGCTTTTTTAAAGTTCAGATTTCTGGACTTTCCCCTCCAGAAAAGTCTCCAAATCCAGTATAATTTGTAGCTGGGACCAGACAGCATGTCAGTGCTGTTATCTAATTTAAAATTCAAAGAGAAAATATGGTGAAGTGAAGAGTCTGCAGGCATTTGAGCCTCATATTCAAAGGCTGGAGGAGCAACAAGGGCAGGTTGCTCCTCCATGAAGCAGAGTGGAAAGATTTATTCGTGGAACTTGGACCATGAATAAATGGGGTCAATGCACATCAAGAGGTCCAGCCCGCCTCTCCTGTGATCTTGCAAGCTCAGTGAGTACAGAAGCCTTCAGGCTCTCCAAGGCCCTTTTGTAGATCTCGGTTCTCCAGTAGTGCTGTGCTTTCCTCCCATCCTGAAGGAAAGACTTGGACCCTGGCAGGTGGGACCATCCCCAATGTCAGTGTTAAGGCTTGAAAAGGGACCATTCCTCTGTGGTGGTTGCTTCAGATAAATCTCCAAAAGAGACTGAACTTCCGTCCTTCCTGAAGACAACAGGAGAAAAGATGTCAAGAAGCATCTCAGGAAAGACCCAAGGGACCTCAAAATGCTGATCCTCGTTAGACTGTGGGGTGCTGTAGACTGTTTTCAGCTCCTTGCATTTTCACTCCCTTCCCCACAACATCACCGCAGAAAAGGCAGCAGGGGATCTATGCAGACACAGTGCCTCCAAATGCCGGGCTTGAAATCCTGCCTTGTGCAAGGGTCACAAATGCCTTCTCCAGCTGAAGGTTGCTCTGCATTCATCCTGCCTGGAGGCTGCCACTGCTCCATGCATGGCTATGAATTAGGTCAGACACCGGGGCAGCTCGCTGCCAGGCATGGTGCTCTCAGAGGCAGGAGGGGAGAGGAGACAGAGGTCTCTGTGCCTTCAGCACCCTATGGATCCCCCCCAGACTTGGTCTTCCAGAGGGACCTTGTCAAGGCTGGAGGTGTCTCTGTGGAACCAAAGGCAAAAGGGTATTGGGGGTCCCTGGGGCACTGCCTGCCACTTTTCTCTTGCCCGAGGTGAACATGACCCATCACAGAGATGGGCCTGAACTCCTGAAAGGAGTCACAGCCCTTCCTGCCCTTCCTGCATGGCCTCATCCTCTGAATTATTGTCTTATTTTCATTCCACTCCAATGAGCTGTCAGCCACGGATACAGTAATTCAGCACAATGGAAACACAAACAGATGGGTAATTGACCCGCCTGCCTTCATTACACTGGAGTTCAGCACTGCTGTTCAAGCCATAAACTCCTTTATCTGCCACTCTGAAGTCCCTGGGCCTTTTATGAGTGAGGAGAGCGGGGCCAGGCTTCCCACAAAACACTCGCTCAGAGTTACTGTCCTCTCTGCCTCCCGCGCCGCGGATGCTGACCGAGTCTGACAAGCGGTACTCACCAGGTAGAAGGAAACAGCTGTGAACCCTCGGGGACATCTGTAGGGAGCCTGAAGGCAGGGGCTGGAGAAGGACAGGATGGAAAAACATGTACAATCTACACAGGGCAAACACTTAAACTGTTACCTTGTCCTCTGGTACCCGGGCGAGCGTGTGCCTGCACTAACGCCTGCACAGCCGGATGGATACACAAACACTTGCTATGGAGAAAGGGACACGGGGATAGATCTCCCAGCTAATGTAAATCTTCAGAGCACCGCTGAATTCATTGGCACTAAATCCATTTGCACTTTTATAGGATTTGGCAAGTAGCCTTCCTAGCGGGGAGCAAGCTGAAAAGACTCAGGTACCCAGCTCCCGTATTTGTCCTGTGGGAGCTGGCCACTTAACTCTGCAAGGCTCTTTTATAAATTCTTCCTCACGTTATTTTCCTTTCTTCTGCTTTCTTTCCTTTCTTCTTTTCTCTTTCAGCATGTAGTTTCCTTGTTTCTGTGGTACCAAACCTATTTAGTCTCTCTCAAAACAGCATAACGTTCATCACTTCTGAACCAGCATTTGTTTGTAAAGTATCAAAAAAAAATCCCAAACCCCTAAACCAAAACCCTACATCTGGGAATAAGGGAGGCTTTGCATTCAGATGCAGCCCACTGTACTAGGATTTAGTCTGGGATGAAAAAGGGCGTACTGGGTGTTGGGAAAGGGGAAGTTACTTGTCACCCTTCTCCCACAGAGCAGATGCTCTCAGCTAACTCACTACTTGCACTGGAGACATTCAATTTGTACCCCACCTTCCTGACTCATGACAGCTCTGAGAGAAATCTCCCAGCAGCTCTTAATTCCTCAGCATCACTTTCCCAAGCTGTTAATGAAACAGGTTTTGAAATGAAGAACAGATACCTGAAATGACTTTTTTTCCTTTTTTTTTTTCCTTTTTTTTTTTTTTTCCCCACATCCCCGCCTCTTGCTCCTATGACAGGTCTCCAGATCATCTTCCCTCAGTATTTACAAGAGAAGTTTGTCCAGTCTGCCTTGAGCTACATCATGTGCAATGGCGAGGGGGAGTACATCTGCCGGAACAGCCAGTGCGGCTGCCAGTGTGCGGAGGAGTTCCCGCAGTGCAACTGCCCCATCACCGACATCCAGATCATGGAGTACACACTAGCAAACATGGCCAAGACCTGGACAGAAGCCTATAAAGATCTGGAGAATTCAGGTAACCGAGCAAAACATGTTTTCTGATGGATTTGTTTCAAACAACACATGTCAGATTATACCAATTAAGAATCCTTTCTTCCCTTAAGGTAACGTTCCAGTTTGGATAATCAACTAGAGGATATTGAACCCAAAAATGTGGTCTTAGTCTTGAGAGAGTGGCTTTTTTTCTCTATACACGTACAGACAAAAACACAAACCACATGTAATTCTATGTATAAGGGAATATTTTCCATGGAAGAGCTTGTTTGATTAAAAATCTGATTTTTTTCATACTAAACCAGCTCAGAATCTGTCTTTAATAGTTCTACAGAGAAACTTCCACAATATGAATGATGCAGAAATTGCTTTTCAGATTTGCATGAATGATTTATTCTGCTTTGGTGAAAGGCGATTCACAGAGAGAGAGCACAGGCCAGATGACACCTCATTTGAGAGAGAGAGAAGGAGGGAAAATGACTTTTCTCTGACAGCGCTGATGTCTGCTGGTGTGAATATTCCTCTTCTCCCTTCACTTTCTCCAAGAGTGATGCTGGGGGTGTCAGCAGACTTTGTTCCACGTTGATGCTGGTAACACCCATAGTAGGTGTGCAGCATTGCTTTCAAGGCCTTGAGGTAGGAAAGAGCAATATTATCAGCGCAATTACATCCTTTCCTTTAGCAAGGGGCCTGCCTACCCTGCAGCCACACAAGCACCGAGCAGAACGCAATCGAGAGCTTATCCCTGTGCTGCCTCTCATCTCTTAGTGTTAGCCAGCTATCTTCCAACACATTTTCTTTGATGATTATTGTCATAACTGTCCAGGTCTCCATGTTAGGAAGTCAAACTGTGAGAAAGGGACCATCTAGCTTCATTCAAGGCACTGAACAATCCTACTTCAGAAGTTTTCCCAGCAGCAATTTCTTTCTTCATGTTGAGGATCCCCTTAATGGCCCAAATGATGCAGTCTAGGATGTTTCCTCAACTCTTGAGGACTGCTTCATCCTTCAATATGTGGACCCTGCTGGTGTGTCGCTGTTGCACTGATTCTTATGTCCAACCCACGCTGTCAACCTGGTGCTCAGCTGAACAAAGTCAGAGTGGTAGTTAATGGCCCAAGGTTGATGGCCATGTTGATAAGAACGCCCCCGTATACTGTGGGGAGCCAAAAGGCTGGGGAAGTTCCAGAAGTAGGTCAGTAGCTGAAGAGGTCAGTGGCTTTCTGGGAGTCTCTATAGATTCATGGATGGGGTGGGTACACGAGGGAAAACCTGAAATGTGAATTTTGGAAGCTTCTGCTAGCTCAGTACTACACAAATCAGGGTAACTGGCAGTGCCTGCCAGTGCAGCTCTGCCACTAGTTAAGTGTTACTAGTTGCTAGTTCTGGCAGAGGATCTTCACACAAGTTGCTCAAGAGCCACATGTTGGCCACCGCTCATCAAACCCCTTTAAATTCCCAGGGGATCTAACCCAGACACTTAGAAGGTGAGAGCCCTATGGAGAGAGAATTACAGTCCCACAGTGATTGTTTTACTGCTACATTCTGTACTTGTTGCACTTGATCTAGGCAAAGACTGTGGTAGATAATTATATTCAGTCTCCCTTCCCTTGAGATTTCAACAGAGGAAGGTGTTTTTCATTTACCACGTTAAAGTGACACATTGCAGTGCAATTCTCTGCTGTGCTGTAGCCATATTCCACCCAGGGCTGAAGGCTTTTCAG
Organism: Limnodromus scolopaceus; assembly: GCA_028565335.1. Taxonomy (NCBI): domain Eukaryota; kingdom Metazoa; phylum Chordata; class Aves; order Charadriiformes; family Scolopacidae; genus Limnodromus; species Limnodromus scolopaceus. Next base: position 8,077,269 of record JAOXNO010000008.1, read on the forward strand.
GGCTAGATGGAGTGATTATCTTTATGTTTGAAGCTGCTGCATCTCATTCATCACTTTGTTGCATCATGCGTGAACTTATCCTTTGAGATGAAAGTTGCTATCACAAAAGAATGTAGTATTAGTCTTTTGCTTCTTTGTTTTAATAAATATTCCCAATAACTAGAGGATTTTCTTCATAATGAACAACAGAAAAGAAATCTCTAATGACATCTGAAGGTTTTTCCAATAAAGTGGGCTGAAAGGCACATGAATGCTGTGAAAGCAAATACCATTTGCGCAGGAAGCTGCTGATAGCCTAAAAGATCTATATTCTCTTTCTGATCTGTGTTGGATTCCTACGTCAATTTGAAAAAAATCACGTGGGGCAAATCAAGGGTTGGTGTGATTTGGGAGAGCATCTTCAAAGTCAAGGAGGCTACAGTGAACTGATGCTGCTTTAAATCAGCTCAGGAGCTCTCTCTTAGTCCAGTGCTCCATTGCTCATGTGTAAATTGAGAAAAATAACACTGCCTGATTCTTGGCATTTTAGTACAGCTGGCCAAAAAATTCTGTGTCAGGACCATGATTCTGGATTTTAAAACAGCCTTTTGATTAAAAGTCATGGGGTGATTTTTTTGCAGTACTATTGCTTTTTGATGAAAATGGGATATATATTTTTTTCAACTGAAAAGGCAAGTGCTGGAAAAATGAAAAGTTCATCTTTGAAAGAGATGTTTGAGGTGGCCATTTCGCTGCGACGCCACCATTCTTCTCCAGAGGCCGGACCCTCTGCCCTGTGCCACCTGCGGTGCTGAGTCATTGCCAGGTGACCGCCTGCAGGGACTGGGTGACTCTGCAAAAAGGGGGGCCGTGTTGCATGATGAGAGATGTAGTCCTAGCTATCATCAACATTTTCTGTGCTGATAAATAAAATAAAAACAGATGCAAACGGCCTTATTAGTTAATTGGAAATTCTCAGGGTTAAGAATGAACTATTCCCAGAAAGATACAAGGCTTAGACAATGCAGCCATAGTCTTGGTTGGGGCCTCCTGGGATAGATATAAATAAATATAAATAAATAACGAAGAAGCTATTCTTTTTGGAAAGTATTTTTTCACCCCCTCCTTTTTTTAAAACAACCCCATCCAGCTTGTATTTTGCTCATTTGTTTTCCCCCCAACGTTGCACTGCAGTATCGAGATGTGCACACTGCACTGAAATTTCTCCCTTACCCGTCTCTATGAAAAATGTAGCACATTCATCATCAGAAGGAAAAAAAAAGCTTGGTCTTTTGCACAAACAGGCTTTTGAGGAAATTGATTTATAAGGGGCGGGAAGCAAATGCAAGGCTGTTACTGCTGAAAGGTACCAGGAGTAATCAGCATGGTCAACAGAAGCAATTATACATGATGATGGTTTCAGAGGACCACTGAACAGGAGAGAATCATTTTTGGGGAGGAGAAGGGCACTGAAAGCAGCATTACGAATGGAGTGAAAACCTGAGAGATGATTAAAAAAAAATCTCTCAGTTATCTTTGGGGAAGAAAGGAAGCAAGCAGATGTCCTGTGGATCTTGACAGTGCAATGATGATAATTATTTTTATTAGGTGCTTGGTTTCACCATGTGATGAGTAGGACATGAACATCCTTTTAGCATCTATATAATGATGGTACTGACTAATGCATAGATATTCTTTGTTAGGAAGTTAAGCATGAACTTCAAGTTGCTGAATAATAGGAAATCTGTTATGCAAATACATATAAGCTTTGTAGAATAGGTTGTAAATTATCTGGTCTGATTTTCTCCAATAGTTCTATGGATTATTTCTTTTTCTGAAAGGATATCAGCCTTTACAAAGTTTCATTTTTTTATTCACTTTTTTCCTATTGTCCTCTTCCTTCTGAAAATGGGATGAAGGAATTTAAATTAAAAAAAAAAAAAAGATCAGGAAAGGAAGAAAAATATTGTAGATAACTTATAGGAGAAGATGGCTGCATTTCTTGTTGGATACTTTGTGGGATTTATGGCAGGGCTCTAGTCCACCTCTCTCTAGAAGCAGGACTACCAGTAGCACTAGATCAGGTCAGTGTGGTTTTGCCTGGCAGAGTCTAAAAGGAAAGATTCTTCTACATCTCTGGGCAACATGTTTCAGTTCTGCATTATCTCCAAGTGAAGAAGTTTTTCAATAAATCATTTGAACTTCTCAAGCTGCAAACCGACTATTACTCCTTGTTATATCATCTGTCTCTAATAAGAAGAGTTTCTCTCCTCCGTATTTGTAAGTAAGTATCCTTTAAGCACTTGTAGGCTGTAATTAGATTGCCCCTTGGCCTCTTCTTCACCAGATGAAACAAGTGCAGCTCCCTCCACCTGACCTTATAGGACTTGTGCTCCAGGCCCTTGACCACCTTGGTAGCCCTCAGCTGCGTCCTCCCCAGTTTCTCAACACTCGTCTTTAATCAGGTGTCCCTAAAGCCAGGCAGGAAAATGCAGGTGTGGCCTCAGTAGTGGCAAGAAGAGGGGAACATCCCCAACTGACTGGACTTAGCCCAGTATGCAGTTTGTCTTGTTTGCAGTGAGAACATAGGGTTGACCCACCTTCAGGATGGTGCCCACCGTAACCCCCAGGGCCTTTCTAGCAGCTGTTACTCAACTGGTCATTTCCAAGTCCGTGCTGATGTGTGGGGTTGTTCTGCCCTGGTGCAGAGCTTTGTTCTTTTTTCTTTTTTTTTTAATTGCACTTTATGGGGTTTTTGTTGGCTCATTCCTCTCATTTCTGAAGGTCTCAGTGTGTCAAACACAGTTTTCTGTTATCGAAAGTTGGGTTATTTCTACTGAAAAAGTTGGAACCATCTGTTTTTTCCATACGAGGATGTCCCAGCCTGGTAATCAGAATCTAAGCAAACTATACTCCTCAGGAGGAAAGGGGTGATCATAAACAGAAACAGTACCAGATTTTCTGTTTTGTGATGAAAAAACCTCAAACCCTATATAATGTTTTTTTCATTATCAAACAAAATCAAATGGAAATAAAGTGATCACAAAACAACATTTAACAACATATTTTTGGATCAATTAGATTTTTTCCTTTGGCTAAAATTGACACATTTTGTTCTGACTTTAGCCCTGGAAACTATTTTATATTATTTTCATAGTTACATAAAGCAACTCATTTAACTTCAAATGAAGTTAAATGAGAAAAAAGAATCAGAATGCTCTTTTTAAAAAATGAGAAAGCAGGACATTTTAACACAATCCAAAACCTTCCTCTGGGGATTTTTTAAAGCTTTTTTTTCTCTCTCTCTCTCTTTTTTTTTTTTTAACAACAAAACCAAAATGATTTGAGTTCAACAACAAATGGCATTTTAGGAGCAGACAAAAAACAATTTAAATAAGAACTCTTTAACTGACAATGATTACAACTGCCTGCTTTTTGTTCATAACCCATGCTCCAGGGAACGTGCTCTCTTTTTTTCTCCACCATGTACACATTAACCTCCTTGTTTCACCCTAATACTCTCCGGGTTTCATTTCCCATAGGGAAGCAGCAGCAGCCATGGAATTAGTGAGCTTCCTGGGGCAGAATGACAGAGTTAATGGACATCACCTTCCTTTAGCAGAGCGCTGATGGCCTCATACATCACTGATGTTTCTCCACCCTGCTAATGAAAAGCTTTGTAACTTTGTAACAGTTTAGAAACCTCTCTATTTCTCCGTATTTTGGTGTGTTCCAGATGAGTTTAAATCCTTCATGAAAAGGCTACCTAGCAACCACTTCCTGACCATTGGGAGCATCCACCAGCACTGGGGGAACGACTGGGATCTGCAGAACCGCTACAAGCTGCTGCAGAGCTCCCTGGAAGCCCAGCGCCAGAAGATCCAGCGCACTGCCCGCAAACTCTTTGGCCTCAGTGTCCGGTGTCGGCACAATCCTAACCACCAGCTGCCTAGAGAAAGGTACCTTCATCCTTCACCGGGGATGGGTGTGGTGGGATGGGTGACTGATGGAGCTGAGCCTGGGCTTGGACCTCAACCCAGCAGCCTGAGCGTTTGGACGTGCTAATGTGGAGGTTTGGGGGAAAATGGTAAAATTTGGGAGCGAGTTTGAATTTCTGGAGGTGTGAGCAACCTTTATCACACACCTAAGCATAGTCACATCCCTTCTGTGTGGTAGTACCTGCCCAGGTGAAGGGCACCCACTTACCCTGTAGTGTTCTGTAAGACTATTGCAGGGCTGGCATCAGCCAAGCAGACTAAGCTGCTTTTTAAACGGTCTTGCATCGTGTACCACAGGCAAGTTTTAAGCCTCTATTAGCTGTTAAAATGGACTTACGGAGCACAAGATGCTTCAGCCCGAGTTTTAGTTGTGCTCCTCAAAGAATACAGCCAGAGCGAAAGAGAAGCTTTAGTTTCACTTGGAATAGATCACATCTCTTCTACAAAATGCAGAGTGAACCTGCAAACCTGCCCTGACCAGAAGCAATATTATTACAGATGGAGAAAGCAGATTTTCCATTACAGCTACAGCAGCTATTGATATCCAATAGTCACCTCCTGCTGGCTCCTTTCAGCCCTGACCTATGGCTGAGTTTAAGTTAGCTTCCGATCATTTTTGGAGACTTGCATCCGTGGATTTTAATAAACATTTCTTGCTGTTTCTTCCTACATTGTCTGGAGTGAAGTGACACTGAAAAAATGAGTCTAAATGCCTTTTCTTCCATGCTTCTCACGGAAGGGTCAGACCAAGTCAATATTTCTAGAAGAACTGGTTTTTTCACCTCCATTATTACCTAAATATTTAGTCTTACAAGAAAATAAACTGATTGGCTGCTGTCTCCTGTTACCATCCAGCCCCCGGCTGCTGAGCACACTGAGTTTTCATTTCATCACTGTGCAGCTCAGGAAACTCTTCCAGGGCTTAACATGTCTTTAATTACTAAGAAATCTCACGTTTCTGGACAAAGACTTGATGGACTTACTAGGGATAAGGAGAAATATCTATTAAGTTTAAGAGATTATGAAAAAAAAAGTCTGGAGAACTTCCTAAAGTTGGCCCATTCCTGCCAATTGGCTGAGCCGCTCTAAACAAGCCAACTGGTGGAGGGAGACACAAGCACGTCCAGGCATTATTTTGAGTTGTGCCACAGCAACAAAGTGAAGCAGCAGCGAGCAAATATCCAGCCACCCATGTTTCTGCAAAGAAACCATTCAGAGAAATACGTCTTTAGTGTTTCTCTTCTATTTTAAAAACTCAGCCACGCAGAAAGGAAGCCTCCGACTTCTACTATAAAATCTGGGGGAAGGAGGACAAAATGGATGATGGCAGCTGGGTTTTTAACTGACTGATGTGCTTGATTTGTTTAAGTCAACACCACCAGGCATATTATCATTTCTTTTCTTATTTGTCATTCTGCATTTGTAGTGAGGCAGGGGAGGGGCTCAGTAGACAGATGTGTAGCAGAAGAGGTATGCATTTCACCCTTCTTTTCACGGGGCTTGGAAATACTCTAATTTTCTAATTGTTACTGTACAGAACGACAGACACTTATCAAGCATTCCGGTGGCTTTGAAAGGATGGAAAGGTTCTATTAAGAGCAAGCCTCTCTCTCTCTTTAATACACATAATAGTAAGCCTACTTTATATATTCCAAAGCAATGTGAAAAAAGAAATAGGATTGCTGTTGATTGTCCTCGGGGAAAGGACGAGGTGGTGTTTCCGAAAGAAAGAGTAGGGATTTTGGCAATTAGGCTGATTCTCTGTGACTTCTTGCAATAGCTAAGAAATATATATATATATGCACACACACATTTGCTCTGCACTGTTTTTGCTTAAAAACCACCTCTTTGCAGGCAAGTTTGTTGGTTTAAAAAAAGAAAGCGCTTCTCAGTTGTTAAAGCTCTAACACTGAATGAGTACCTATAGTTGCATTTTAAAACTCTGTATGTAAAATATAAATAACATCCAAAGGGGAGGGAGGGAAGAATACACATTCTGGGCTCCAGCCAAATTGTCATTAGTTAAGAATACATCTCACAGCTGCTGAGAGTAAAAATAACATTTTTTACTTCACTGTTCCATACATAAAGTCCAAAAGTACCTCCACAGCAGATAGTGCTGCTTGGAAAGTGTAAGATGCGTTTGCCAAGGAAAACTTGTTAATTCCCTACCTTTTTTCTTGCAATTTAAAAAAAAAAATCTGTCTTGCTGGATTGTGGTTTTGATTGTTTGGGGGTTTTTGCTTGGTTTGGTTGGTTTTTGTTTTGGTATGGCTTTCTGATCATCTCAGACACCACCTACAACAAGGCTGTATCTTTGTCTCAAGGGACACTCATCAGCCTCTTCCCCTCCCCAGACCTGATTAATCCTGAAAGATGACAAGTCAGGAGGAAAGAAAATTATTCATCACCTTCCTGTATAACCTGCCCTCTGCTTCTGATCTGAATGCCCAATGCTGTCCTGTAAAACATTATTTTTGTCACAGGAGATAGGTTTTCAGTGGTGAACCAGCTCTGCGTGGTTACCTGGTGCCCAGTTCCCAGCACTGCCAGGGGACTGCACGTCTCCAATGCACAACTGCAAGAAAACACTTCAAAATAACTGTCACTCACAGCTTTGCCCGGGTGCCATTTTTTTTTCATTTTAGTCTGGAATGTAGGATATTAAAGTTGAATGCAAAATTGCTTGACAGTGACCTTTGAAGACATAGTTTTCCTTTTTTTTAATTTCACATGCTGTAGTACTTCATACTTTGAACTGGCAGAGGTAGCAAACACGAGGCAATATAACTTTTGTGATGATATTGAGACGGAGAAAGATAAACTATGACTTATTAATGAAAGAGAAAATAATTAAAATGAAAACCAATGTCTACTCTGCTGCTGCTGGCTTTCAGCTTTTGCACAGTGGCTCTTTTCAGCTTCCTTGTGCCCTGACACCTCTTGGTTATATTCTCATGACTCTGAGCCATCACAGGGGCGTGTTTGAAGAAGTTGCCTCCTGTCAGCTGAAGGGCTGTGACTGGTCCTGCCTATATTCTTAAACTGTCCCAGTTGCGAGACAAAATGGAGTAATTTATACCACATTTTCTCTCTCTCACTCTATCATCACACTTCCCATTGTCGTGTTTGTAGCCCATGCCCAGCTCTGCCCTGGATTCTGCATTTTCATTTAATTACGTCCTTTATTGCTGCCATCAGCAGATGGTGGCTAGCCTTCTTTTTTCCTTTTTTCTTTTTTTTTTTGTCCTACTTGTGTCTCTGCTGAATGCTAAGACATATACACACACACCCCAAAAAAACAGCCCTCTTTCTCCTGATATCCTCCCATCCTTCCTTGACAAAGTTGATCTGGGGAACAGGAAAATCACTATTTTAAATTGCAAGATATCAGATGAGACTCCTTTCTCGTTTTGCTCTGCCAACTGTTAGGATAAGGGAAGGATGGAAGGATAGCATTTTTTTCCCCCCTCTAAGACAGACAGGATATGGTCATCTGACTAATTTTTACAGTGTCCTCTACTGTACAGCCTGGCAATCCTTGTCCCATGACCTCAATGGTGTTTTCAACACGTAAAACCTGTGTAAAGCACACCTCTGACAATGCCAAATACCTAATCTAACCCACCTCAGAAACCACCTTCAGTCCTATAAGCAACATTACTACCTCACCCAGAAGCCCTGTCCCACAAAAAGCAACAAATGTGACCGTGGAGAGTGCTGTGGAAATCAGGGAAACACTGTCCTCACCTCATGGACAGGGGTAGGGATGCTGAGAGGGTACCTGATGGAGCTGAACATTTACCATCTGTCTGCCACCAGCCTGGTCGCTCAGCCCTTCATTTTCCTTGTGCTACTGGGCTTCTCCCTGTCCTTGTCTTGGTAGAAATTACAGCAGGAGCTAGGGACAAAGCTTGGAGCTGCAGGAGATAACTCCCTTCCAGTCAACTTCTGATCTTCATCATTGTCATCAAGCCCAATCATGGGAAGAGGCAGCACACAGGAGCCTCATGTTTCCCTTCAGCAATTCCCCCAGCCCAGTGAGCCCAGCAGCCAGTGTGCATATATTGAAGGGTTGCTTTGGTTTTAGTTCATCCTCCATTTGCTCGTGGTCCCTCAGCTTCATGGTTAGATTAGTGGTTAGAAGTAAAGAAAGAAGCTTTTAAGGAGGTGCATGGAGGAATCAAGTTGGACTCACAGCACCTGAGGGAGTCTGAAACCTAGAATCCTCTCTAAATTCAAGTGCATTTGTCTGGCTTTCCAAACAGGAACTGCAAGGCTTCAGATGGGGTAAAAAATATTCACATTGCTGAAAAAGCAAGCAAAAATTCACCTATGAGCAGAAGGCAGACTCAGTCCCCGGGGGATGTTTCTGAGAGTGCTTGTTGCTGTCAGCAGCATGTTTTGCAGTCATGCTGTGCTGTGCTGTGCTGTCCCCTCCCCTCTGAAGCAGAGATGTTCTGCAAACCAGGAGGAGCCCTGTGCATTTTTTCTAGAGACCAGGGCCGTCACCGTCCCCCTCTATGGCAGATATTTATAGAGGTCACCGCCTTGCTCCCAAGGTCCCCAGCCAGCCCTGTCTTTTCCACCAGCAGGAGAGCTCCTATTAGCTGTGAACAGGGGAAACAGACCCTGGCACCCTGTACCACAGGAGGAATGTGAAAATTGTCTCTTCCCACATCCAAGACTTCAGAATTTTCCTGCTAATGCACTTCTTTTTACCTCACTCTTTCTCCTTTCACTCAGTTTCTTCCAGCTTCTTTTCATTCCTGTCCTCTGTCTTTCAGTTGTTGCTGTTGTTTCAGTTTTCCCTTTTCTCCAGCTCTATCCTTCCTGCCCTCTGCATTTCTCTCTCATTTTTCCTTTTACCTGCATTTTTCCCCTTCTTTCTTCCTCTAGCCTTTCTGCTTCTGCACCTTGGTTATTTCTTTCCTTCCAGCGCTTTCCTCTGTTTTATACTCTCATCCCTCCACTCGCTCCCTCCCCCTAATCATCTTGCTGTTCTTTGCTGCTGTATCATTTAATGCCTTCTTTGATACAGCCTACAGCTTAATGATTATTCGGAGGTCAGGCGATGCAGGTGCCATGAATTTCACTAATCCAGCTCTGAGAGCCTCTGTCCATAATCACTCCTCCCGTTCTACAGGGACTGAATCCTAATTTGTCATTAGCCAGTCCTCTCACTGCAGCGCTACCAAGAACTTTTTGCCCAGAGGAGACAATGAAGTATTCATTAGCTGGGGGGGAGGCGGAGGGGAGGGAGCAGGCGGCTGAACAAGGCGTTCTGCTGGAGGCTGCTGAGAAAGGAGTCGCTGTGCTGAGATTGCCCGGGGAGGGGGGAAAAGAGGGGGCAGCAAGGCAACATTGCAAGTGGGTTATACAGAAAGCGAACGTGGGTTACGGAGTCATGCGTTAGGAATCATTCCAGGGCTGCAGGATGAGGAGGTGAGGGTGCTGATACAACAATTACGGGAGTGGTGGGGCTCAGGAATGGGCAAGTGTGGCTGCTTGTTAAGGGGAGAGGCTGTAAGAGGAGGTTAATTAGCAGCAGATTTTTTAAAGGAGAAGCTGTTCTAGCAGGTCTGTCTCTGTGCACCCTGACTTCCACCCTCTTTTCTGCTGTTACTGAGCTCTGCGCCATAAGCAGAGGTTACTGCTGGCTTTGCCTCATCCCATTATGGGTCTGTTTTTGGAGAGTGGGGGGAATTGCCAATGACATGGAGAGGAGCTTTCTCCTGCTAGCCTAGAAGTTATGCTGACCTGTGATGTCTGATAGCACCTCAGTCTCTGTCATGGCTTTATCAGCTCCATTCCGATGGTTGAACTTTGTCACTGTGGCACTGATGGGCTCCTTGGCAGGTGACTGTGCCAGTCTCAGCTCCTAGAACACTGTGAAGAGAGAGACTTCAGATGATCAGTCCTAACATTTAGCTATTTCTTAGAGGGCTTTTGTTCTCCATCAAAGTAGTAAACAGCAGATGAAAGATTCAGTCTAGAAATAGACTGGAATAGCTCCCAGATGCCACAGCAGGGCACCAATGTTCTGAGAGCTCTGCCTCAGTTATATCCCTGGAAACGCTGTGGCTCCAGTAAGATGCCAACACCAAAGACTCTATGAGACTCTACAATGCTAATGCTTTCTTCTTCCTACCTGCAGGACAATACAGGAATGGCTTACTCGGGTCCAATCCTTGCTCTACTGCAATGAGAACGGGTTCTGGGGCACCTTTCTGGAAAGCCAACGGAGCTGTGTTTGCCATGGTGGCACCAGCCTGTGCCAGCGCCCCATCCCCTGCATCATCGGGGGCAACAACAGCTGTGCCATGTGCAGCCTTGCCAACATCTCTCTCTGCGGCTCGTGCAACAAGGGCTATAAGCTTTACCGGGGTCGCTGCGAGCCTCAGAATGTGGACTCGGAGCGGAGCGAGCAGTTCATCAGTTTTGAGACGGACTTGGACTTCCAGGACCTAGAGCTGAAGTACCTGCTGCAGAAAATGGACTCTCGCCTGTATGTGCACACCACCTTCATCAGCAACGAGATCCGCCTGGACACCTTCTTTGACCCCAGGTGGCGCAAACGCATGTCCCTCACCTTGAAGAGCAACAAGAACCGGATGGACTTCATCCACATGGTGATTGGGATCTCCATGCGAATCTGCCAGATGCGCAACAGCAGCCTGGACCCTATGTTCTTTGTCTACGTCAACCCCTTCAGCGGGAGTCACTCTGAGGGCTGGAACATGCCCTTTGGGGAGTACGGCTACCCGCGCTGGGAGAAAATCCGTCTCCAAAACAGCCAGTGCTACAACTGGACCCTGCTACTGGGCAACCGGTGGAAAACCTTTTTCGAGACCGTCCACATCTACCTACGCAGCCGGACTCGGCTGCCCTCCCTGCTGCGTAATGAGACTGGCCAAGGGCCCGTGGACCTTTCTGACCCCACCAAGCGTCAGTTCTACATCAAGATCTCAGACGTGCAGGTGTATGGCTACAGCCTGCGTTTTAACGCTGACCTCCTGCGCAGTGCTGTGCAGCAGGTCAACCAGTCGTACACACAAGGCGGGCAGTTCTATTCTTCCTCCTCCGTCATGCTCTTGCTGCTGGATATTCGGGACCGAATCAATAGACTGGCGCCTCCCGTGGCCCCAGGGAAGCCCCAGCTGGATCTGTTCTCTTGTATGCTCAAGCACCGCCTGAAACTCACCAACAGCGAGATCATCCGTGTGAACCACGCTCTAGACCTGTACAACACCGAGATCCTCAAACAGTCGGACCAGATGACAGCCAAACTCTGCTAACCCGGACTTTTCAGTGGACATGTTGGTGATTGATCCTTTTGCTGTAAAAAAATAAAAGAGAAAAAAAAAAAAAGAAAAAGTAAAAAGAAAGAAAGAAAAGTGGGGGGAAAGGAAAGAAAGAGGGGAAAAACAAGATTTGTAAAATGTAATTAATATACAAAAGAGAAAAAAAAAGAGGAAATTCTTCATTTGTTGAAAACTAAACCCGTTCTAGCAGCTGTATAAAACTGTCAGGCATGTTTGTTATTTCTATAATCCGTCATAAAAGGGTGACACCTTACTCTCTCTTGACCTTGGGGGTGTTGCTTGTTAGTCCTCAGGGGCAGCAGAGTAAATAAAGGGAGGAGCAGAGAGAGGGGCAAGCTTCTGTAATGAATTGTAAAGATTTCTGCTATGCAGGCGCCAAGACAAAGAGACAAACAAAACAAAACAAAGAAAAACAACAAAGCAAACCAACAAATAAGAGTTATCTGTAAATGTAAAAGAACTGCCATTATTCCTATAGTGGGAGTAAATGGTTAAAGATAAAAGATATTTCTTCTGTTGAGATTTATGCCAGCTTTATGTTGAGTTATTCACACAGCCTGTGTTGAGCTTTGCTGGAGGACAGAAGGTGATGGCAGTCTTTTGAGAGTAAAAATAATGCCTTATTGGTGAGAAGACACATAGGAGGTGGTGGGTGGGTGCAGGTCTCAGGTGTCTTCACTTTGGGATTTCCATCTTGGAAGACTTTTCACCAGAGGTAGAGTCTCAGCACTTGCTGAAGAATGGGACATGTCAGGTCCCTTTGGCTACTTTGCTGAAGCAAGAGTCCATGCCCTGCATCAGACTGCTGTTGCCTTCGGTGATGTCAGAGCTTAATCTCTTGAGGATCAGCACCTGTAAACCTTCAGTCACTCATCTTTAAGGTACTTCAACAGAGTCCCTAAAACAGAGAAAGACCAAATCATATGCCACTTTGATAAACCTAGACTTAAATGCAAACCTGAGTTTGGCTTTTTGCCTCAGGTTCTGGGTTTTCCAATAATGCTGGAAAATCCACAGGAAAACCCACATCACCACAAAAACCAAAGCATAATGCAAGAAAATACATTTCCAAGGAAACCTGAAACACCTAAGGGTACACATGTCATTTTTGTTCCTTGGGGAAGGAAAAATTCCTTTTAATTTCTTATATTTCCGTGGCTGTGAATAACATCTTTGTTTCACTTGCAGTTTCTTTGTCCACAAAAAAAAAATAATTACAGAAAACAGATGAGAAAATTTTATTAAAATATCCACATAAGTAGCAAAAGGAAGGGGTGGGAGGGAAGAGCACAATAAGCAAATCGACTCTGAATTTGAGTTATAAAAAAAATTACTAAAAATAACTAAAAGGTGAGTAAAATTTTGTGGAGTGTGCAAGTTCATGTATGTTTGGATTTAAAAAATATCATCTATTGAATGGAACGTGTGAATGTAGGATTAACTGAGCTGGGTGATGAAGCCTGAACACATTGGGGGGTGAGTAGTGGGGTGTTTCTCTTAACCTCACTGGTTTTTAGTTAAAGTTGATTGTGAAAAGTGCTAGTGAGAGAATAGAATTTCTGCCTTCCTATAAGGGAGAAATAGATCTCTGATCTTGCTGGCTTCTAGAGATGGAGGAGTATCCTGGGGAAAAACAAACCTGAGCAGGAGGGACAGTCCTGATCCAAAGTCCAAAATTCAGATCTGACTCAAGATTTAATGTCTTAATTCAATTAAGTTCAAAACAGTCTTGTAGAAATTTTGACCTTCTCATTTAGAGACTTTGACTCAGATTCTGAGAATAACATCAGTTCTTCTGGAAAAAGCTAAATGCATTGCGGTGTTATTCATGTGACACCAGGGATTTAGACAATTAAGTTTGGCTTCAGGTTTAGTTTAATTTGTGTGGGTTTGGTTGATACTCATCCAAACTGCTAAGGAATTAGGTGCCTTAAGGAAAATATGTATTCATTGAACTCTCCTGCTGAACTAGCAATTGAGGGCGTAAGAGAAACTTTCTGGGTAGTTAGTAAGAAAACAAAAAGGATTCCTAGTTACAAAAGCTCACATCAGTCCCTGTCTGTCTCCCAAAAGGTGGGGAAGTGCATGTATATGAAGAAGAGCTAGGTAAATTAAACAACGAAGATGTTTCTAGGCACATCCATCGATTTCTGTTGGCGGTAACTTTATGTTTTCCCTAACTTGCATTACAACCTTTTTCTGTCTTTACTTGTTAGCCCATACAAGAAGTTGCAAGGTTGCCGACTTTTCCCACTTTGTTCATTTCTTTGTTTTTCATTTGATTGCTCTTTGCTCTGTGTAGTAGCGGCTCATGCTTGTAGACCCTGCCATTCAAAGAGGTTTCTTTATAGTTGTGACATTCCTGTGTCAGCTTTCTGATAAGAGAAAATTCACCAGCCATAGTATGCATGGAAGTTAGTTTTAAGCAAATAGTAGAGAGTATTCATGGGAAATGAATGTCAAATTTGTAATTATGACTGAAAATAATGTTCCTGACGGTTCCATCCATCCAAGCAGGGAATAGAAATGTACTGTTTAATTTACATGTATGACCCAAAGAGCTGACACTGAAAAGAACTATAGTTATTGCTCTAACAATACTCAATACTGCTTATGAGCAACCTATAGCCTGAGATGCAGTCTGCATTCAGTGATGGGATTTGTTCATGGCTGGGAATAGTGAACGTGCTAACACAAAGTGAAATTAATTTGATAGATGGCTTTCCTACGAGATAAGTATCCAGCTCTAGTGACCAGAAGCCAAAGAAGTTGCAATTAAATCTCAGATCTCATGGGTAACTAGCAACACATTAGCTAAATCTTGACCTGTATTTATGGGACCGTAAGGGATCAAATCAATTGCTCTCATGTATCTTTAATGATGCCTTGGAATGGTCAGCGCCCAGTATTACTGGGCTTCGGCAAGGGGGATGATGCCGCAAACCTTAAGCACGATATTGGGTGCCAACAGAACATTAAATCACTGCTATCCAGTTCAGCCCTAAGCAATGGTAGACAGCCATGGAGTTAGAGAGGCATTGTCTAACATGAGCTAGCATTTCCACGGTGGCTGGGAGTGGTGAAGCTGGAGCGTAGAAAACCAGTATAGATGGAAGGAATTTTGGCATAGTGTCAGTGTATGTAACTTACCTTGGGAGTACCTGATGGTGCAATGTGGCACCAGGGTGTGATGGCACATCAACACAACCATGGCTAGGTGAAATTTTGTGATAGAATGAAGCCAAAATGTCAATAATGAATTTCCTTGTCCTTCAGGGTAGGGGAAAATTAAGATATCTGGCAGCTTATGCAGCATTTTTGGCTCAAAGTTTATGTCAGAGAGAAAAAGGAAAAACCAAACCAAACAATGCAATCAAATGTGGCCTGGTCCATGCTACACTCTGCTTTTGATGCTAGAAAAGAAATGTCTGCCACAGACAGGGCACATGCTCTGCTTCCACTGCTCAGTTCCATAAGCCCTTCCCCAGGCAAAGGGACAGCCCATAACAGCCAGAACCAGATCCCACAGGTTTGTTTTAGGATACTTTTTCTGCAGGCAATAGAAGATGTGGAGGCATCTGGCACATCTCTGTCTTGATAAGAGAAAGTAGTTCATATCCCCCTAGAGAGGCGACTCCAGTGCTACAGTGGTGTTAATGGGCTTCTGAGGAAAGTGTCCAAGTCTTCCAGTTGGTCAGAAAAAACTGTTTTGCAAGACATTGACTAGAATGGAGGGTAATTAATAGAGGAGAATTAGGCAGGGCCCAGAGAATCCTTTCACCCATAAAACTAGATTCACTAAATTGCATGATCAGTAGGTATTGTTAGAGAGTTTAATGATAAAAGGGACCTTCATACTTTGAAATATGAGTAATCGTTCTCTGACTGTATGAGAATGAAACTCATCTTCCTTCCCCTGCAGAAGAAGGAGTTAGGGAGCAATCATGAGATTGTCCAGCTCAGCTAACACAGAGAAGGTCCTACCAAATCATCGTAGATACTTGTCCCTTGCTGCAATTAAATTAGGGACTGCATGAAAGCTGATGCTTCCAAATAACCCAGAGAAAAAAAGAAAAGCCAGATGCCAAGTGTCCCAAAGGTAAAGCATGGCAAAAAGCAGCAGGTAGAGCAGAATCTACCTGCTTCTTCCCTTCCAATGCAGAGGACTTGTGGGATCAATTGCTTCAAGTCACAAGAGAGGATGCACAGGGAGCTTACTAAGAAATGTGGTTTTTTTAAGTTATTCTAATTTAGACTTAGCAAGCCGATGTGGCAGAAAGCAAAGGACGTCAGCAAGTCTTATTAATATGCTGATGCTACAGCTTCAGAAGTGTACAGAATGCCCATTTGGATCAGGGCTAAGAGCACAGCATGGAGTTGCCATGGAAACGTGGGGAGGCCATTAATTAGCTATCACATGGAATCATCAGGAAGAATCTGGACCTCAGCAGCTTTGCCCTCCTCACAGGCAAAGGGCACAGGCCCAGTGACCCCTCCACAGCTCCAAGAACTACCATCCTGGAGCAGAAATGTCTTCTTGGAGGCAGGAGAAGCAGGTAGACAAGTTAGGGAAAGGGGCGACAAGGGCAGAAGGCAGGGAAGTAAATAAAGGATGGAGACAATTTCCACAGTTATTTCCCTCTTCCCCCAAAGCCTGTTTGTTGTTGCATACAAGAACACAAGAGATCTGCTGTTTTTTGAGCTAGTGGGACTCATGCCAGTGACCTCAAAGAAATCAAGACTGGCCACAAGGCCCTGGCAAACTCAATTAATGGAGTTAGTTAGCTTCTATATGATTGAGCTGCACCTGGTATGAGTGAATGCCAGTGCTCCCTGGTGCCATCCTGCTCCCCAGAACCACCTCTGACCATGCTAAGCCAGGAAGTTTCCCCCAAAGGGAAACATGGGCAAGTAAGGGAGGCTTGTTGGACACTTGCCCAGCCTCCCTCCAGAGCCAGAATCCACCTCCAGCCCAGGCTGTGTGCGTATGTTCCTGTGACAGCTGTGATGGACTTCAGCTGCCATGTACAGGATGTTCTTTTTAGCCCACTTGCTAAAACACCACTCAGGAGGACATTTGGCAGATGGTATCTCCTGCACCAGGGTGTAGCAAGATCCCCAGCCTGGCTGCTCATTTCCCAGTGCTGGAGGAGAAATGCCGAGTGGCAATCCAAACTGTGTACTCCTGCCTCCAGCTAAAGTGCCTTCCTTGATGAATCTACCCTGGTGCTTGTTGAAAGGAAAAAATGTGGAACAAGGATTAGGTGCTGCAGTTTCTTGTCTGAAGAAGAGGAGGTTGGTCAGTGGCGTGCGTTAGCGGAGATGCAGAAAGGATATGGGCGAGACAAGATATAAGGAGGTAATGAGGGAGATATTTCCATGCTCCTTCTATCCTGGAAAGTTTGAAATAATACATTAGACATGCTAGACCCAGTCAGATTATTGACCTTCTTGTCCAAGGTACTTTTTGTAGTCCACAAAGCAATTAACACCCCCTCACATTTTCTTTGTGACTTCTTCCAGTAATCTTTTTTCCGTAATCTAAAACTACCTTATCTTAATGTCATCAGGTATATTATTCTTCTGTAAATGAAATAACTATGGAAAACAGTGAGTACTAAAAGCTCTATAAAAACTTTGTTGGAAATTTCAGTCCTTCCTCCTGAATTTTCAACTGATAAAAGATGGGTGCTTGATACAAATATATTGTTCAACAAAATACAACTTTCTTTTGGTGTAACAAGAAAAAAACCACAAACAAACGGTACCACTCTATGCCCCTTGGATATGCAAAACAGACCTTCTCACTTACAGGACTGTCCGTATGAATCCTGACCACAAGACACAGGTGAGCAGTGGTACTCCCCAACCTACTGATGCTGCGTCTTCTCAGATAAGATCCCACCAAACACCGTGGTGAGATTTGGTCTCATAATGGGAACATTTTCCCAGTCTGAGATGGATAAAGTTTATCAGGACACATGAGGTGGGCTGTTGCTAGCTAAACATCATAATGGCTTTTAGGGCTATTAAAGACATCTACAGGAACAGCCCCAGATACACCATTCTGTGTCCCCATCTTTGGTGTTTCTCTGTACCACAGTGCTATCACTGTGTGGTTCCTGTTGGTCTCCAGTACTTGCTTTTCAGACAAGAAGGAAATCTGACCTTGTGTAGAGACCTAGAAAAAACAGGCCATGGGTCCCTCCCCAGGAGAACTGCAAAAGGTATTGCTAGAAAAAATAATCACAGCAGTAGAACCCGGGGAGGAGTGGGATTTGCTTAGGTGACCCTGAACAGATATAGGCAGGCACAAAAGAAATTGGATTAGTGACCTCACCGCTCAGGGAGGACTCCTTTCACTTCCCAACCCCATCCTATGTCTCATCATCTCCTCTTTTCAGTTTTGGCTCAGTAATGAACAAAACCAGCCCATTAGATATTATATATAACACACATCATGTAAGTGCAGCTTAAAATAATATTTTAATGCCACGGAAAAAGTCAACCAAATGGAACTGAACAAAGAAGCAAAATGAAATAGGAAAAGCACACAGACTCATTCTGTTTATTAAGGATGCTTTTGCCAGTGGTAAATTGCTGTGAGATGCCTTAGTTTTTAACAACACAACAGCTTCCAGTAGAAACTGTCTGACTGAATTATTTTGACTGAAATTTAGGTCTAAAATTTAAAAAAAGGTCTAAAAAAGAGAAATTTAAAGTCAAGATTTTCTGATTGCAACACATGGGATAGATATTAGGTTTTGAGTATCTGAGCTACCCCTGTTTTCTAATACCGTCAGTTACTTTGCCTAGAACATAGATTTATCTAAATAGGAAAAAGAAGCTCAACTGGGATGATTTTCCAAGATGCTCACAGATTTTCCTGAACAGCGTGTGCCAAGGGGAGCTGAAGGTCGAGAGTTCTCAGAGATGCTGCCAGGAAGAGAGGAAAGAGTGCCTGGATTATGATGCTGCTAAATTCCAGTCAGGAAGCCGAGACTTAATGTGACATCAGGAAGACAGAAAGGCAACTTATACCTTTTGCATTTTTATAAACAGGTATATATTTAGTTAAGTTTTTATATATTTATATTAGATCTCTTTTAGCTTATTAATAGGTATCTATTAATCTATATTTTTAGATCTTGCTTACAGTCCAAGTCTCATTGTGTTTGGTCCTGGGCATACACAGAATTAATACAAGCTTGTAACTTGAATAGACAAAATCAGTTTAGGGCTGGCCTGACTTTTACAGGTGGGAAAGGGAAGCCCAAGGTGGACAGAGCTTGGCTTGCTATGGGACCAGGGTCTGGGACCAGGGTCTGTCTCGAGTCTGTGTCTTAAGACTGACCGTTGTATGAAGAGGAGGAGAGATGACAGGGAGGGAATGGTTATTCCAGGTGTGCTTTTATTCCCACCAACAGCTCCCAGTGTCTGAGTGTCCCACTCTTACATGCATTGACAGTGACCTTGAGAAAGACGTACCATGATGTGCTACTATGATGTGAATTTTGTTTCAGATTTGTGACATCCCAAATACTTAGGTCAAGCCTCAAAGAACTAACTTTTCCTGGTTTTGGTGCAGGGAAGCCTGTAAAAGAAATTTTCTATGGAGGAAACGATCCTTATTTCAGTCTGTTTTCTAAGGCAGGCTTCTTGACAGCACGCAGCATCTCCCTCTGAGTTGGGTTGTGGTGTAATTTAGGACTGAATCTTGTTCTGCAATGTGATGACAGGATCGTATTATACAAATGTCATGCATCTAACTACTGAGATCTGGTTTTCAAACTTCCCTAAGACATTTAGACTCAGGGTTCTGTTAAGATTCATTCCAGGATGAGAAAGCAAAACCTGGATATTGGCAGGATTGGATTTAGGCACCAATTCTGATCTTTTTGTGGTTTTACAAGCTATTCAATGAAGGGAGTTCACTCCTGACTTCAGGATACTTGGGAACTATCTCCATACTTTTAGTCTCTCTTGATATGAAAATCTAATCATGTTCATTGCTCAAAATCAACTCTGGTTGAAGACTAATGCAAAAAGGCTCAGCTTAAGCTAGCAGCTTGTTCAGGAAATGTAGATAAGGAACCCTCACGGGCTGCTTTGAAAGTCAATAGACTTGGGGTTAGAAGGATTAGTGAAGGGCTCAGTCCTGCAAGGTGCTGAGCACAATGGATTGCAGTACTGTGTCTGCATGTGTGAGGGCAGATGCAGGAAAGTCAAAGGGGCTATTCAAAACCATATGAGTTAAGATCATGCCTGTATATTTTTCTGGCTTGAATTCAGAGTTCTCAATAACTGGCAGTGTGTGTTGAGCTCTGGGGGAATCCCAAATCTCAGTACTGTAAAGGCTCAGGAGTCCCAAGATCAAAAAACAACTTGTTAGCCTGATTTACTTTTTTAATCTCATTGGCTGGGTTGGGTTCAGTAATCCTAGGCAGCTGTGATGGAGCACACACAGAGCCAAGATGAACCAACATGGACACTTATATTGTGCCCTGGATCAGGCAGTGAAGTGCACAACGTGTGTCCACATGAGTACCAATTGCATCACTGCTTAATGAGAATTAATATCTCTGATGTAGCACTGGGGGACCTCAGTCATGCACCAAGACCCCAGAGTAGCTGGCATTTTACTGAGACATAATAAAAAGGAGATCTGGTTTCAAATAACTTCTCAGAAGAGCACTAATTAAGAGGAAGATGCATGTGGCACCAGCTGAAGTTCCCAGTGGGCTTTCAAGGGTCAGCCCCGTAAAGGTGGACTTCATCTGTTTTTTAAGGCGTTTTTTTGCTGTCCTCTCTTCCCAGGAAATGTTGAACAGGAGCCATCACTTTTTCAGCCTGGAGAAGAAAAGGCTCCGGGGAGACCTTATTGCAGCCTTTCAGTACTTAAAGGGGACCTACAGAAAAGATGGGGACAAACTTTTTGGCAGGGGGGCCTTTTGCAATGGAACAAGGGATAATGATTTTAAACTAAAAGAGGGTAGATTTAGAGTAGATACAAGGAAGAAATTTTGTACAATGAGGGTGGTGAGACACTGACACAAGTTGCCCAGAGAGGTGGTTGATGCCCAATCCCTGGAAATATTCGTGGTCAGGTTGGACAGGGCTCTGAACAACCTGGTCTGGTTGAAGATGTCCCCGCTTATTGCAGGGGGGTTGGATTAGATGGCCTTTAAATGTCCCTTCCAACCCAAGCTATTCTATGATTCTTTTGCCACTCTGCATATACACCCATTCATAAAGTGTGGGGGTTTTTATCTCTGATATTCTTTATAGAGTAAGCAGCATTTCCTTCAGACCAGCAAATTTAGCACAAGAAAAAGAATAGAAGCCAACTAGATGACATGGACATGAGAAACTCATGCTCCAAAAAGTATTTCTTTAAAACAAGAAACAGGGCAGAAGTAGGTGTTGAAAGAGTTCCCTGTGGTCACATGGTTCGTCAGTGGCAGAAACAAAGGAAGAAAAAAAAAAAGCGTCTTTTACAGCACTGTTCTGGTCATGCCCAGCCCATGTGAGTGGTCTTCGAAGTCTGTGCCTACAGAAGCAAGAGTCAAAAATTTAGGGTTTCTTGCCAGGATGAAGGGAGATACAGAGCCAAAACCACATGTTTAACTTGTGGCTACTTTATTCACCAGTTGTAGAATAGTTCTAATTTCTCTGAAGTATTGGGTATTAAACTCCAGGATAGCCAGTTGTTCTAATGAACCTGGCATATCCTATCTTTCTGCACTCTCCTGTAAAACAATAATGCCATTTCTCCCATCGTTATGCATCACACATCAATCTGGCTGTTCATTGACAGCCCTGACCTGAATCTGTCACTTTACAACAAACTCCTGTAGGATTTCAGGTTTACTGCCATATAACTCCTTTATTATACATAGAAGGCTGTAATAAGCTGATTAAAAAACCTGCTTTTTTTTTTTTGAGGACTTAATATATACTTCTCTGACATCAGATAAGTATAAAATAAACCTGAAGCTTCACCCAAAATGCATTATGCAAAGAAATCTGTCACTATAAAAAGCCTAAATGACACAGGACTCCCTGTACCAACTCCTCTTTGCACTGCCTTGGCTGCACGAGAGGGAGTCCTGTTGTGGCAACTGTTAATTCCTTAAAAGCCTTGAGTCAAATCATCCTTTCTATGATTCAGCTTGTGTGAGACACCTTTCCTCCCTAGAAATGAAGCTTTCTGGAACAATTTTTTTATTCTGAGAAGGAAAGTTATAAAGTTAAATGGAAAGTGCCATTCTCAAAGTTTAGAGTGAAAGGCAACATCCCATCATATTTCAGCTCAGAATTCTCAGGACAGCCTTCTTGAAAGGAAAATGGTAAATGATTGAAAGAGGCAAGGGCTTCTCTCCTGGATTTCATGCCAGATGAGACAGAGCTGGCCAAATGCTAAAATGGAAATGAAGTGTTTCAATAATTTCCCATTAAAAATGTCAACAAAAATTATATTTTGCTGAATTCACATTTCTGCAAGAGAAAACGGTTCAGCTGGGGAAAAAAAATTTGGTCAGCTCTATCGACAGAGCTAGTTATGGGAAGTGAAGTTCATCACATCTGGGCTAATGGGGTGTGAAAAGTTGGCCTCACTGAGTACATGTAGACCTTTCTTACTGCTCCTGAGAGGCCTGGGAGGAAGGAGTGATCCCTGATTGCACTGTCTCCTGGCTGCACGGCTGTAATGTGCTGATCCAGACAGGGCTGGGGTGTGAGAAGCTCCATGTGCTTACAACTCCCACCCTGATCTTCAGACCACTCTGCAAAAGCTGGTGTCTGTCACACTTTCCATGGCTAATGCTCCGTAGAGGTAATCAGCCACAATGACAAGACATCACACAGCACCCAAATTTTCTCTTGCCTTTGTGTGGCTTCCCACATCCCCAGAAAATTATTCTGTGTGTATATTTTTTCACCTCAAAGTGCCGGAGGTAGCAAAGGAGTTGTGTTGCAGCTCTGCTAGCATGGCTACTGCAGGACACGTGAGGATAGTTGGTAGTGATGTGGAGGAGCAAAGTCAATTCTGATAGTGGTGAAGAATTAACACCAGAAAGAAATTCTTTACAGTGAGGGTGGTGAGGCACTGGAAGAGGTTGCCCAGGGAAGTCGTGGAAGCCCCATCCCTGGAAGTGTTCAAGGCCAGGCTGGATGGGGCTTTGAGCAACCT
>JAOXNO010000008.1:8099861-8127350 GCA_028565335.1 Limnodromus scolopaceus
CTGCCCATGGCAGGGGGGTTGGAACTCGATGATCTTTAAGGTCCCTTCCAACCCTAACGATTCTATGATTCTATGAATTGTCCTGGATAGAGAGAATCAAATTTGGTATGCGTATGGGTATCTAAAATAGACCCAGGAACAAAATATTCTGTAAACTACACTGGTGTTTGACTTACAGGGCACAAGGTGATTGCTCCAAAAGGAGTCAGCTATTGTGTGGGATGTGATTGCCCTGGGTATAGGACCTTGGTGCAATACATTGGTATGTATGGCCAAGTAGAACAGTGTTTTTGCAAAATAGAAGACAGAATTATGATGATAATCTGCAATATTTTAAAGCAGGACTTTGCAAGTTAGAGCACAACTTAAAAGGGAGAGAAGGTATTTTGAGTTTTAGATCTAAGTCATTGATAGTGGCAGGGTTTTACCGTGTGTGCTGTACAATCAGTGAACAAAAGCCCCAGATATTTCTGTTAATCAAAGCCCGTCTTTTGAATCTGTTATTGGGTTTTTCCTCTTGTTGCAATCACTGGCCAGCACAAGCTGAATTACAGTGTTCTTTATTAACCGGCACTGCTTGCTCCACCTTAATTAGTACAGACCAGTGGAGTTAAGGTGAATGAGGTGAGCATTAGATGCAATTTTATCATTGATGTTGAAAAGGTAACCAGACCTCAACTTTTCTCTCTGTAAGTACATGCCTTCCTTTTGTGAGATGATCAATAGCACTTCCACTGGAGGAGGTGGGCAAAGCACCTTTCAGAACTGATAATTGTGCAGGATCCAAATCTTTTCTAATAAAATATTTCAAAACCTTTACAAAATTTCCACTGAAGGCCAGCTTTCCCAGGAGACCTATAATTATTGAGAGCAAAAGAGAGAAGAGATGAGAGTTATCAACCTGTTTCACATAAATAGGACCGATTCAAACAAGAGACCTGAAAGGCAGGGATATGGACAATGAAATAAGGGTGGAAAAATAAATAATAATAATAATAATAATAATAAAAGAACAAGGATCAATATCTCTAAGAAAAAAAAATCATTTAATTTTATACAAACCATAAAGCGTACACACATTCTGTGATTTCCCAGAGGTCTCCTGGCTGATTCTATTTTCTTGTAAAACCCACATCTTTACACACTGCATCCACAACTCCTATTTTAGAAGTACAAAATGTACATCCAAACTGCAGGACATCCCAAGAGATTCATTCCCTTGATGCTGCTCTTCCTCTTCTTTTTCATGTTTCAGAGTCAAATATTTATCATTTGGCATCTTCTGTGCTTTGCTTTGATCCTCGAAAGAAAGAAAAATCCCTTCTCATTGCCCTTGCCCTGGAAAACCACCGAGGCAGAGTAGTGGCCAGGGAAGGTGCAGTAAAGATGATCAGCTTAAGACAGCAGATGGGAAGATGGCTTCAAAACAACTGTTTTCCCCAAACTGTGGCAACATGTCAACATACTGACACATCCAAAAGCTTGGCATCCAGGAGGGAAAAATACTAATACTCGACCTCAGGTTGAGGGAGGTACTCAGACATCTTCCCTTACCGTTGAAAACATCTGTTTTAAATTCACAGCTAACACAGGGAACAGTGTGATTTATGCTGATTCATCTTGAAGATCTAGCCCTTTCTAAGAGGAGTAGAGATTTTTAAAAAAGTTTTTTCTACACATTTTTCTACAGTGCATCCCATGTTTTTGTCCACAGCATTAGTGGGGATTGTCTGCAGGAGGCATATTCTAAGTTTATCCTGATCCAAAGGTGTTTTCCTTCACCTAAATTTGCCTGTACCATAGTCCAGACTATGAAAAACGAAGGTGTTGATCCTTTCCCCTTGCTGAGAAAGTGTGACATAGACAGTGGGTGAAACATTGTGGAATAGTGTGCGAAAAGGGCCAAAAGTGAAATTAAAAATCCAGTGATGTTCCCTCCCTCCCACCACAGACACACATGGAGACTGCTCAGGTGGCTCTGCTGCCTCCTGCGTGGAGATTCACTGCAAAGGACTCTGGTGGGGTAGCACCCCTGGCCCTTGCCCTGCCTGTGGCACCCCTCGATGATATTTCAGCCAGAGGTGTATCCCCCCAGCCCCAAGGTCCTCCAGCCCTTTTGGAAGTCAAGCTCTGGTTTCTTTTCACACATGGTTGCCTGTGGAGGTTCGGCTCTTCATCTCTTCCACTGAGTGTGTGGAGGTGAGAGGAGAGCAGCCAAAAGAAAAAGATGAAAAACAAACCAAAGAGGGGGAAAAATACCCACTTAGCAACAACCAAAAACCTCCTCAAATGTCCGTACGAGAGCCAGACTCTCTGAGGTACCCTCAGTGATAGCAGTAAAGACAGGAGGTGGGAAAAAAAAGGAAAAGGAAAAAAAAAAATCATTACATTGAAAACTCACTTGAAAGCAGCGAGGGAACATGGGTCTGAGCCAGGCTGCAGCTCAGCTCCCATTACTGCTGCTGTGTTGAGCGGTGCTTATCATTCTGTGTAGTTCAGGGAGCTTTCAGGTGATTGCTCTAAAAATACCTTATCTGCAATGGTTAAAAATAATTTTCTCCTTTCTATTTATTGACCTCCCTCTTTACCTTTATGACCTCCCATTCCCAAACGTCTCCCAAGTATTTAAAAATAACAATCTGTCTTTCTTCCTTCCCAGCCTAATTTGATTAGTTTATACAGCTCTGCTTAATTGGGTGCATGCGGAAAACGAAGACCTAAAAGAGGAGCTCTGCATTCGCTGTTTAGAGTGACACTCAGCCTGATCTCTCACAGGAATGAACGCCACTCCTTCCACATTGTTCAGGAATAGGTTTTGAGTGATCCAAATGCCAACTGCTCTCTTTTGAGCTACTTCTATTTTGTCCTGGTGGTCCACAGCCTGAGGGAGAGGTGTGCTCAGGGGAGGGGAGACACTTCAGATTGAGGGGAGAGCGGCAGAGAGAGCAGCAAACTGCAATAACTTGCATTGTACATGGATTAACGGCTGCATTGTATTCCGGTTACAGCATTTCCTTGCTGTGTCTTCTCTGGTATAACTAGCTACACGCAAACTCCAGCCCTGCAAGGTGCCTGGGCAGTGTAGCTGGCTCAGCGTCTTCTCAGACATTGTTTAATTGTTGCCTCTCATGGTTTGAAGAGGGCATTTCTTTCTTTATTTTTGGTCTTCTGAAAGCAATAGGAAGCAATCTTGAACTCATCAAAGAGGATGAGCTCCATAACACTGCCGCTTCAGACTGCATTGTCTCTAAGGCACCAGATATTTTCTTTAAACATTAACTTGTGTAAGGGAGAAGAACTGTGCTTGTGGGAGTCCGCAGGGGTAGGCACGGAAAGCTGTGCAGGATGTCTGTCCCGGTTTGATTTGGAGGGAAGATTTAGAATTACGTCTTTCATCCTTTGCTAGAGATGGGGTATTATTTAGCAAGCAATGGTATCAAACGCAGGGGAAAAAAGTCCAGCAGAATGGATACAGATGCACTTCATTTAATTTAGTACTTTCATGCTCCTCACTTTGTGATTGGGGATGCAGAGAACAGCAGCCACTTTGTGCTGCAAGCACAGCTTTTTATAAGGACTTTGCAGTACCTTCTGCCCTATTAACACTTGCTGTATTCTACTCCCAGGCTTAATTATTCGTCTTATACCCAGAAGTGCAGCAATGATTAAACTGAAGAGCAGTTAGGCATTTTCAAATGGAAGCGATGCCGCAGTGTTGGAGAGGCATGTATTTCAAGGGTGTGAGTTTGTCCCTCTCCCCCTGCCCAGATCTCCTCTCTACTGAGCGATGTCTCTGTGTTCTTCCTCTTCTCAATCTTTAAAACACCTCTCTTTGTTTCCCGCTATCCCTCTTCTCATGATTACATCTTTTAGCTCTCTCGTGTCATTACCTTTCCCCTCTGTTGATTTGCCTCTGCAACTGAGTTTTCTCTACTGCTCTCTCCGCAGGCTTGGATGAAAGCCCATTGAAGACAACTGAAATTTTCTTACTGACTGTTGGAAGATATTGTTGAAAGGAGTGGAAGTAATGAAACATTAAGGATAACAAACTTAACTGCAGCTTTCTGCCTGTGGATTGGGCATGGGTCAAGAAGTGACTTCTTATGCTTCCAGCAGGCTTTAGTTTCTCTGACTCCATGAAACTTGAGCAAACCATTCCAGCACGGTTTTTAAAGGACAAAGATGAGCAGATCCCAGGAGAAATCACAAAATAGTCCTTTGAAGGGGCTGTCTACTGAGAAGTAAGCCTTCTCACCTTGCTCTGAATTCTGAAACTTGAGACAAATGTGCTTAACAGTGAAGATGGCTTATTTCTGCCACCAAAAAGTTAGGCTTTCAGTTGAAACTAGTCATTTAAGCCATGGAAAGAGACACTGTTACCTTTGGAGGATGAGTCATGCCACCCACTTTAGACACTGTACATACGAAGAGGTGACTCATTCTCTGGAGATGTCTCCCTTTTTCTCCAGTGCCTGTAGAGAAGGGCTAGATCACTGGCTTAGACATCTAAACTTTCACATGGCTAAAACTGGGTAAAACGAATCTTCACATTTCTGAAGAAGACACAGATATTACCACGCTTTGCAATAAAGCACTGTGATGAACATCAAAACACTGTTGCTTCGTGATCCTGCAAGTGAAGCCACAGGATGGACCTTCTGTCTTGTCCGAAACAGGTCTGAAGTAGTTTCTGTCCATCAGTGAGCCAGCTCATGCTCAAGCTGTAGCCTCAGTGAATTCTTCTGGGAGATGATAGCAGGGATTCTTTTTGCGTTTCTTCCTACAAGCGGTGGGTGAGCACTCAGACTCTAGCTTGCTTTCAAAAACCTCTTCCATTTCCTTTGCCACCCAACGTGGACATTGCACCCTGTGGGCTGTGGTTCTTTCTTTCCACTGAGCTTCTCATCCTTAGTCTATTTTATTCAATTCTATTTTGATATTTCTAACAGGCTTGGCTTACTTTCCCTGACACTACTAGAACGTCTAACATCCTGGGACAAATGGGAGCTGAGCACAAGAGCTGGTTTAATTTTCCAAACACACCTCCAGCTGGGCTAGCTACGGCCATGCTTGCTGTCTGAGTGCAACTCCAGCACTTCACTCGGTTATTGGAGTGCAGCCAGTTCTCTGGTGAGAGAGCATGAGAGCAGTGTTCAAATTTTTCATTTCCAGAAAAACACATGACAGGAGAGAAGTTAGGACTTGTTCTTGTTCTCTCTTGCTCATAGTTTCTACCTTGCATTTTTGTTGAGGGCTGCATCGGTACATTCATTTATAAAACTGACCCGAAGACAAACGCGCACAAGCTTTTCTAGCCTTCCCACTGCTATCTTGGAGCCAAGGCTCCAGTTTTTAACCATATGACACAGCAAGATAAGCCTCACAATAAAAAGCAAACAATGCAAGGCCAGCCCCGGGCCTCCAAGCCGTGATCTCCGTTTGTTCAGCATTTTCCCAGGAGGTCGTTGGAGATACCTGTGAATAAGGCTGAATGCAGAGAGTCAACTTTGCTGAAGCAAAGAGCACAGCATTCTGGGTTATTAAACCATTTGTCTTACAGCCCCGGGGAGAAGGAGTTTGCTACAGAAAGTCACAAGTGGACTGAATTTGCGTGTCTCAAGCCTCCTTCTCTCCCTTTCGCTGCATCCCCAGCTTGGCACCATTGTAGCACGAGCACCAACTTCTGGTGAGAAGAGAGCAGAGACTGAGAAAAGCAAAAAAAAAAAGGATGTATCAGTAAAGCTATTTTTGAAACTGTCTCTGGCTCTTGTCTGCATTATCTCCAGATCTCCCCTCGACAGTATCTTTTTGTTGTTCACGGTAGGTTGAGGGGTTTTTTTCCAACACAGTGCTATGAGAACATTGCAAATTCATCAAGAATTTCCTTAAAAATTAACAAAACAAAAACAAAACCACAGTTGATACTGTCAAAAAATTCACCCAGAGTAAATGATATTCTCCATGGCGTGGTAATACAATATGCTGTTAAATTCTTTCACTCAGGAGGGAATAAAGGATATTTGAGCATAAATGCATTATCCACAATCCACAATAGCACAGCCTATCCTCCTGTGGATAATGCTATTAGTGCTACATTTCAAATTAAAAAGCATATGCTCTTCTTCTTTCAAAAACAAGGGATTGCTGCCCACTTCCTTCACTTGACTAAAAACAAAAGCTTTTAAAGTGATAAAACAACATTCATTTGATAAAAACAACCATCTGCACCTGATTTAGCTAAGTGTTAGCATTTAAGGACAAATTGCTGGTTGGGGAAAAATCAAACACAAGTGTGAAGGTTGGCTTGATTTGACCACAAATTGATATCTACTATCCCCACCAGTACTAACCCTAATTTTGACACTAAATCCTGACCTCGAATAGCAAGTCCTGATCAAGGGCTCTTTAAATCATTTTACTTAACAGCCCCTCAAATAAAACATGTTCCCAAACTCACTCCCCCTCCCTTCTCAACCTATTAGTCTGTATTAGTTAAAGTGGGTTGCTTATTAAGTTTTTTTATATCTTCAGAATAATTTGGAAAGACACCAAGGTCTTAATGTACCAGATTTTCATAACGCAACGTGATATTAACAAACATCAAACTCCATCAATGATCTGTGCAGCAGGCATCCTTAAAGCGTGTAATTAAGATAACACAAGATAACATCAGCCACAAAAAAGAAAGCGGAGGAGGGAACACAAATGCGGCTTTCTCTGAGGAGACCGCGTTGAGATCGTCCCTTTGAGGTCAGGAGCAGCAACGTGGGAACGGTGAAAATGCTATTCTGATAGTGCACTAAACTGTGATGAACTGTATGTTGCACGGATCATCCTCAGAATAACAGCGACGAGCACAACCAGAATGGGAGATGAATAGTCAAATACACAAGTGTCCTTTTAGAAATAGTTACATGGACTTATGGGAAAGTCCTCAAGTGTTATACCCTCTCCTTGATTTTTAAATCAGTAAGGAGT
Organism: Limnodromus scolopaceus; assembly: GCA_028565335.1. NCBI lineage: Eukaryota > Metazoa > Chordata > Aves > Charadriiformes > Scolopacidae > Limnodromus > Limnodromus scolopaceus. The sequence goes on from JAOXNO010000008.1 coordinate 8,106,840, forward strand.
ACAATAAAGGCAACAATACCCACCTGTTAGAGAGTGCTTTTCACCAGCAGATCTTAGAGGCTTTGCAACAGGGGTCAGTATTTTGAATTCCACACAAGTTATCTCCATTGCTTTGTTTGCTGTGCCATTCCACTGGGCACCCCCCGCAAAGGTGGATGTGCCCATGGGGGTATGTGCACTGGGGGGGCAGGAGGGATGCAAAGGAAACACGCAATAGTGACACCAAAATCATCGCTATTATCACTTGGCACTTTCAAGAGTCGCCCAGAGTCCCCCATCTGCTGGGCTATTTCTGCTCAATTTAGGAGGAGAGAAGTGGGAAAAGTACTTTCTTTCCAAAATGTTCCCCAAGGCTTTGAGAGGTGTTTGTGGCTGTGCACACCTCCTAATCTATTTTCACTGGTAAACGGCTGGGTATTTTTGTGCTGGGAAGTGTGGTTGTGGACGTGTCTGCTGTTCCTTTTCCTAGCATAGCTGAATACATCCATACACAACTGAACGTGTATATTTAGCTGTTAAAAAAAAAAAAAAAAGTAATAAAAAAATCCCGGCATATCACGATAACAAGTTTATTTCCCACCAGAAGTTTCCATCTATTCAGGCAAAACTTTCTGCATTCCCGGACAGTAATAGACAAGCCCAAATACGTATTTTAAGTAACATCAGAGAGGAGTGATTACAAAGCATATTTCAGATGCATAAGTAAGTCCAGGCTAATAACCCCCCCTTTCCGTACTCACAACCCCCAGCATCAGGCAGAAAAGTAAACCAATTTGTCACTGCTGCTGCTGAGTGCCAGGATAAGAGTGTGTGCCATTCCCATTTCTTTGCCAGAGGTCACTGGATGCAGTGTCTGAAGAAAAACAAATGAGTGCAAACATAATAAATTGCAAGGAAGGAGCTCTGTCGTGACTAGTAGGAAAGCAGGGGGAATGATATCTTTTGGGGGGAGCAGAAGGCAAAAAAAAAGATATGCACGGTTCATCCAACACGAGACTACTTTAATCACTTTGAGAGGGGATGGCTGGTTTCAAGGACAAATGGATAAGACATGTTTCGCTGGGGCCGATAGTGAGATAGTGAGTATCTTTGAATGTACTGATACAGCAATTAAGCAAACTAGTGTCCTTGGGCAGCTGCTGAGGTTTCTTAAAAGTGGAGTTTTAGACAGCACTTCAAGTCTTTCCTCACAAGCAGCAGGGATGCATAGAAAACATGCTTCTGGGTGTGCTGGCAAGAGCAAAACATTTGTCTGGGGACATCGTTCCCTACTCCATGGCTGTATTTTGGGACCGCAGAGTCCTGGCCTGGCATATTCCCTGTTCTAACCTGCTCCTTCACAGAGGCAGATGGAGAGACATCTCGATGCCATTCCCACGTCCAACATGGAAAAGAGAGGTGCCTCTTGGGGGTGGTAAGAGAAGCCATGAACTTTTGTACCCTTGAGATGTTGCCCATAGGATCAATTAATAAAAAAAAAAGTGCAACTGGGCTTGCTTTCCTGTGCAGCTTGGGTGAATTTATTTTATGGCATTATAAAACTAGATCCTTCTTTTGGTATCTTCAAATGCATAGGGGTGAGTCCAGCACTGCTGGTTTACACTAGCAGTGCACGCACAGCAGATCTCTGAAGACCTTTACAGAAACAACAGCACAACAGATGCCATTTTGGCTGACCACAGAAACTGGGAAAAAAGCCCTACAAAGCTGGAAGTCTTACAAAGCTAAACAGTTAGATCTACAACCCCAGTGTCAGTCTCCTATCAGGAACGGACTCGGTACACACTGAGGCATCTGTTATCTCATGAGCCACGGGTTGCGAGAATTCCATAAAGGAGCAAAACAAGCACTTGGTTCCCACTTTCTTCCCCAACTCTGGCACGTCCCCAATGGTACATCCACACTCCGCCACTCTCCACGCTCGGTGTCACCCAGAGGGAAGTTACATTGTACCCGTGCACTGCAATGATTAACTTCTAGCCAAAGGTTTATTAGGCTAATTTTGCTTCTTTCTAATTTATTAGACTCATTTTGCCTTTTTGTGAGTTATCCTCCTACAACTGATATCATTAATTCTTTGGATTTATTTGCCAAATATTTTTTCCTGGAATTATTTTTCTGTACCATAACTTACTTGAATTGTAAGCTTCTGCAGGTTATCTTTTTTGTTCTGTGTTTGTAGTCCATCTAACACTTTGATTGGGGGCACGCTGTCCCTCTGTGACATATATATATATATATATAAAAAATAGGCAGTACATTGTTAGTACTCTATATCCCATCTTCATGTTGCGCTGGTTAGTTCTGACACAGCCCAGAGTTCACATGCTGTGTATCTGTCCCCTGATTTCATACACATTTCTCTATCAAAGCAGGTTGTTAGGGGTAAAGCTTAGAAACAAAATCAAGTTCCTTCTAATATTCCCCAGTAGCCATTCTCAAGCGTAGGAAAAGGAGGTTCAGCCACTGAGCAAACAAAAGCTGTATTAATTAGGCTGTTATTTCTGGAAAGTGTTTTGTGGTATTTTCTCATTGTTATTTTGTTCCCTTTTGTGGAACGCCGGTGCCTCATGACCCCACATGACATTCTCCCCACCATCCTTGCTCTTTCAAGGTATCTTTTATTGCCAGACAAAGGGAAAAATATATATTTGAATGTGGCCATCAGATAGGCCATTGCTAACATCTCTACAATAGAAAAAGACGTTGCAGAATAAAGACATCATTGGTATTATCAGGAAGCCAGGTGTGGGCAGAGAGGACTGAAGTGCTCTCACACATTACAAGGATTAAAGGTTGCCAGCCTTGACTTTGGTCACACTAGGGCAGATCCTCAGCTGGCGTAAACTAAAGTAGTGTCCATGAAAAAAATTAACTATGTCTATTATATCCCATGACTTCATTGCAGTCGAATAACACGTGATTGAAAGAGATCTCAGGGGTCATATCATCCAGTCCCTTGCTATCTCAGGCAACCTCACCACATAATTCCACTCATAAACTGATCAAGCTTCATCATAAAACTAGTCAGGCTGCTGCCTGCCACCCACTCCTCCTGCTGAAGGCTGTTCCAGAGCTTCCCTCCTCTGCTGGCTGCAAACCTCTTTCCAGCTTTCAAACAGAATTCATTAAATGGAATCCATTTCGGTGTGCTTTCTGAATGCACAATTTTAATCCAGCTGGGGAGGAAGCGGAGGACAGGAAGGTGGGACCTGTTTGCGTTTCTTTTGTTTCACAAATCTGGGCTATCTTTCCCCAGATGTAGGGAGCTCACCGTATGGATGAACGGCTAGGGGTCAGCTTTCAGTCCATACCTTTCCTTCTTACGCGTGGCATGCAGGGAATGTCACTGCAGATGCTGAGTTTCTGCTACTTCATTTCAATCTTTTCTTCAAAGATGACTTTCTCTCAGGCAGAACTATTTCCTCACAGTGAGGCTTACTCCCGGGCAATTAATAGCAAGGAGAAAATATTGATATCAGTTGTTTGTCCACAATCCCAGGTGCATCACAATAAATGTCCAGGCAGCTCCCTCAGAACGGCTGCACAGGATCACCAAGCCACACCTGAACATGATTAAATCCTGTGAGCTTCACAGGGGGTAGAAAGATGGTTAATTCTGGCCCCTGGCCCCTGAATGTGTTATGATAGCTTAACTTGGAGAGTAAACTAGACTTTATCCATTCAGGTTTTTCTAACTGTGCTACTTCATATTGGATGCACCATAATTTTGACCAACTGGGAGCTAGGGACACCACTAATGCCATCTGCATCAGTAATGAGCTGGAAACACGAGTCTGTACTGCACTCCAGTCTTAGTCTGCACCCACCACTGGTGACGGGCAAAAGCCCAAACTTATGGCAGGTTATAGCCTGGTCTGCCAAGACACGTCCTGGGCTTGCATCCTCCTGAGCACGCTCTGGGTATGCTTAGTCAAGAAGGCTTCAAAGCCTGGTATACACATTATTTTTCTCTCTGCACACAAATAAAACATTTTTTTACTAGCATTTTCACCTTGCTGAATATAAAAATATCAAAGGAAAAACGCTTTATTAAAAAAAAAAAAAGAAAAGTATAATCAGCTCAACAAGCAGGATTTCTCAATAGGGATGTGATTAGATGAAGGGAGAATTCATGCCTGGACTTCCATTTGTCTGCGAAAACTATACCATTGTTTTGGCTAAAAAGGACTAAAATGACAGTGATTAAGAGATTCATTTAGTGAGCTTATGTTCCTTCCTTCCAGGCACATTGTCCCTGGAGGAGTTAAATTGGAAATCCAAAGAGGCTTCTGACAGTGGGGAGCTCAGAGGAGGTGTGGAGAGCATATTTCAGCAGTTCTGAGGGTGGCAGGTAGTGATTTCAAATGAGGAAGCAGGAGAAGGCTGTAGTCTCTGCCCAGCCATAGATGGCTTCGAGCTCTCAATGCCCAGGAATGAGTGCATCCACACATCCAGTTCTGCTAAAAGACAGTGAAATAGGTTGATGTACTTTTCTCAGAAGCTTCCTAAGAGAATTTAGCACCAGTGATAGGGTAATAACGTCAGTTTGGCTAAAAATTTTTAAAGCCTCTCCCTCCATCCCTGTTGCTTCTTCAATTACATTTTTGTTTTGCTTGTGATATCCCAATGTCTGGAACAGAAAAATAGCTACCAGAAGCTAGTACATGAAAATTTAAGCTGTTGCTTTGGTAGGGATTGATCCTCTGAAGTAAGAGGTATGTTGGCCCCAATTCTGTGCAGTTCTTCAGTATCTGCTTAGCTCTGAATATACTGCGAAACACTTTGCCTTGAGCAAAGGCAAGTGGACCAGCATTTTGCAGGGCTGAGTCTTATGAAGATGAATCACATGGTCGTGGTTGGTAAGACCCAAAGCTGGACGAAAGGTATTTGCCCTCAGGCAGGAGTGAGATTGACAGTGCAGAAAAGCCCCAAATGACTCTCACGCACACTCAGAGCAATCTTCTGGATTTCCCTGGAAAAGAAGAGCCCGCCCTTGGAAGAAATGCATCTTTTTAGTGTGAACCATGCTACTCTTGTTGTAGTGTCCTCTTACCAGGCCACCATCAATAGGGACACTCCAAAAGATTGACACTCGTGTATGGAGTGAGAAAAGCCACTAAAATACAGTTCCAGAATGCTTATCCCCCAACTGGACCCAGCAGCCCTAGGAGGACTAAGTACAAACTCTATTTGCTATACTTTACCTTCTTTCTTTGTCTTCCTTAGACTAATTTTTCAAATCTTTTCTTTCTTTTTTGTCTTCTCTCTTTTCTTCTTTCTTCCCACAAACCTTTGCTCTTCCGCCTCCCCCCTCCACCCTTTTTAATGTTAACACCATCTTATCGTCCTGTTCTTCTGTCACTTTTTTTCCACCCTGATCTGTCATGGCAAATCACATTCTTGTGCTATTCTCTTATTCTCATTCCTTTTTCTTGAGTCTCTTCCAGTCCTTGCCCTTCCTCTCTGCCTCTCACAGCTTTTCTCTGTCTGGCTCCAAGGCTGTCCCATTCCTGGGCTCCAGGGAAGAGGTGTGCAGCTGCTGACACCAGGACTTTGAGCTGTGGATGTAAAGTGTTGCTTCTCGGTTGGATCTTTGGGATCTCCAAAGAGTGTGGTGATTTAACAAGGACATGGGAGCACACCTGCCCCTAACAGGCTTTGAAAATTGACTTCAGAAGCGCGAAATGGGTCAATAAAAACAAGAAATGAAATTGATCTCAGAGGTTGTATATATATGACAATAAATAGCTTCATAGGCTCAAATTCCTCCCTCAGCTGGGATGCTCCTGGCTCTTGGCCAAGTAAATAGGTGCTGCAGCATATAGAAATGAGGTGACAGTCAGAGCAAGGGACAAGAGCAGTTGTCAAAGGCAACAGGGGCATCAGCTGCTTATACCTTGTGGGTAAACCTACCCAAGATGTCCATCAATGACCCAGGCAAAGAGGTAATAATATATTTGTATTTAATTTTTTTTTTTTTTACTGCGTGGCAGTGTGTTAGATTATAAAATAATGTCAGAGCAGGGGGTGTATATAATAACTTGCAATAAAAAGCAAAACTGCTGGAAGATTTTCCCTTATAGGCTTATTTTGTCAAGTATTGTTCCACATTTACTTTTTTCCCTCTTAAACTAAGAAATAGATCCTCCCTCTGCATTGTGAGAAGCACCTTTTGAAGACAAGAAAGAAAGAATGGGAATGAAATAGTAAAATATAAAATAAACCCTGGAGCCCATGCCTCTACTCCCAAGTGAAAGGAGATTTCAAAGGGAAGCATTTGTAATTTAGATTTCTGAACAGCAGTGAAGAGAAGCCCCACTACTGACTATTTCCCAGTGAAGATGCCGAGGCTGTATTCCTCTGTGACAGAGGATGATGGTGATAGAAGATTTGGGAATAAGCTTGAGAACTACTACTTCTCATACAGTATGCTGGAGGAGGGACTGCAGAATCTACGGGGAGACCTGGAGCAGACCCAGGTCTCAGAGGATGGTTGTTGCCAGGAGGAAAGCGGTTTGACCAACATCTCGGGGGCCCAGCCTAGCTGTGGTATTCAAGTGGCTGTACCTATTGCCAACAGTCATAGGACATAGTTGGGTTTTTTTCCTTCAGCCTCTGCAGATGTAGATGACATTTTCTACATCTCATCCTCAGAAGCCTGTGGCCTGAAGGCAATCTTGCTGCTTTCAAAGCTTGACTATTGACTTCAGTGGAAGCAGGAGGGGGTAATGTGGGCTGGCTTTAATTTTGCAATAGCTCAGTGATCCTCCATCTTCTCAGGTAGTGAGTTTGCAGTGACCACCTCCCACCTTTGTCAGTGCCAAGGACCACTGGCCTTACTTCGCTCCGGCGAAAGCACTCAGTCAGCACAGCAAGGTGAACTGAATGCGCCAGTTTTAATTTGGATGAGAAATGAATTGCAATAAGATCCCCATCACCACCAGCAGCCCCCTACGGCTCAGAGATGTTTGAGTGAGAGCAGCACTGAACAAGGGGAAAATATAATAACAGGGGCCTTGCTGGATGCTCTCCACCCCCTCGCCCCATGACTGTTTATTAAAGGTGAATTCCTGAGGGGTGTTTGAACTCCACTTCTGACTAGCGCAGATAATAACATTGAAAGCTTTGATGAGACCAGTCTGAGCTTCCAAATTTCTGAATCTATATGAGTTTTTGAACTCCTGAGGGGTTAATATATCCAGGTGAGAGAGTGGACAACTAACCTGTATCTATCAACCACTCAGATCACCACAGCTGGAGCTACAGGAGGTGTTGCGGATCACAGGACATCCCCTCTCACACTTCTTTGTCTCCTTCCAGCCCCCTGCATGGACCTGCAGCCCCACTTCCACCGTGGAAACAGCAGCAGCAGAGTTGGGCGTGCTCTAGAATCAGTGTGCCCTCCTCTAACATCTCTTCCTGCCTCCAGGGTATCAGGGCTGATGCCTCTTTCATCCTGCCCTTGCTACAGCACAGCGCTCAGTATTTCAGAAACCAGATAATTTCTGCAATAGCAGGAGAGAGATTTCACCCACACCATCAGTGGCAAGTTTAAAAACACATCAGTTGAAACTGGGGACCATTGAAAGTGGCTTTGTTTCACATAGGGACACTTCTATGGCTCTAGGAGCCCCTGTAATTTGAAGAATACAAGGGCCATGAAAATATCTAAGAGATGCCAGTGTGTGTGTGTGTATGTGTGTGTGAGCATTTATGGTATGAAATGGAAAGAATTTGTTTCACAGCTCAGTGAGAACTGGTGCCTGGTCACAGAAAGACAAGATGACCACCATCCAGCTTCTTGGGCCTCCTAAGTCTGATTTGGGTCACCTTTGACACAAAGAGTCAATTAATAAATCCCTCTGGAAACTGGGACTGAAATCCTGAGAAGAGCACAACCAAACCAGCTCATGCAGAAGCAAGACAGAAGGAGGGACTTTACCAGCTGTTCCCAACATGAACCTTGTGTAATTAACAGGTGCCGTAAATGAAGCAAAGCCAACATGACAGCCACAGCTGGATTGTCTTCTTTGCTGACCAAGTGCAGATATCAGCATCCCTTCCTTTTCTGGGTATCTTTGAAACCCCCTGACTAGCCCAGCTCAGGCCTGGCCTCTTTTTCATTCTAACCAACCTTTTGCAGAACAGACCTCTCTGCCCTTTGATGGTGACCTTTGCCGAGCCACCCTGGCACTAAGAATCCAAAGGCTTCTGGTGACCTTGGGTGACTCTTCTTCCCGATCCTGTTATCGCTCTCTGCTGGATTGCCTGCTGCTGCAGAGCTCCCTTGATGACAAGCAGAAAAAATGGATCAGGTGGAAATGCAGGGGAATAAATTCACAGGCTATTATGATGGAAATAATTTAGCTTCAGTCAACTTTACCATTAAGCACATAAGAGAAGTCTGTGGTGTCTTGGGTGCCTCCTCACTGCTCCTTTTCACAGAGAACTGAGAGTTGGTAACTGTACAGCCTCTGTTCACAGGGCCAGCTTCCTACTTCACCCAGCAAAAGGCAGGGTGAGTGGGAAAGCCAAGCTTTGACTGCTGGGTTCTCCTTTCTGGATGCATGCAGAGCCTTAACAACACCTCGAGTGGCACGATGTATCTCCCCCTTCCTCCTACTCCTTCTCCATACCCCTTCCTTTGTCCCAAAACTTTTTGACACCTATCCATGTGCCAAGCATTGCTGATTTTATCTCTCCTCTACACAGCTTTCTGTTCTCTGCCAAGCTTCTGGTGTAGGAACTTCAAACCATTCCCTGTATGAAACCATTCCAACTTGGAGGTCTCCTTGCTCCAATCTGCAGACATACCAGTCTCAGGATGTCCACAGTCTTTTTCAACAATGTTGTTCCTCCATCCTCACCTGCTGCTGTGGGGAAGTTCACTGCAGTCCAGTGGCTCTCCTTCACTTCGGTGGAGCTAGTGGTGTCTGGCACGATCTCTGGGCAGTGGAGGGATGATATGTGTGCATGAATATGACCTGTAGGTGAGAATGAAGCTCCACAGAAACACACTGGGTGCACCGCCCTGGAGAGGGAGAGGGGAAGCATGAAACCAAAGTGAAAAACTGCATTTGGGGCAGCTGCAGCTCAGAGGTACCTCATGATGGCAATAACTGAAGCCTAGGAATTTCAGTACGGCCCCCATCTGTGCTTATTTCTTCCTTTCTTTTCCATGCTTTCCTGCTTCCCCCTTGCTCTGTCCTATGAATTCTGTGTGTGCACGTGTGTGTCCCCTGAGTTACCAGCCTGACAGCCCCTGATGACGGGTTGCCAATCCCATGAATCACGGAGCTCTTAAGCCCTTTCTCATCCCTTCCAAACACATCCCTTCACTCTGGATGATGCAGTGAGCTTCTTACATATCTCTCAGTTGCCTGGTTACCAGGTTAACAGTGATGACAAATGCTGGATGACAGTTTGTTTAATGCTGCTTCCTCCGTGATCTGGGCTCCAGCCTTCTCCGTTCCTAACCTCCTGCAGTGTCAAGCCTTCAGATGCTCTTGTTCAGTGTCTCTTTCCGGTAACTAACCTCCTGCATCCTATGTTCAGTCTAGTCTGTCCTGTCATCTCCAATGTCCTCTGATTGAATTGCTTTGTCACATTGCTACAGACCAGCTTCCCCAGGATCCCACAAAAAAATTTCCATGATTTAATGCCTCCATCCTGAAGAAGGCTGTTGCAGGAAGGATCAATTCTTTTCCTCTCCCCCTGCACTAGAAAGAAGATATAGATATATAACATTGATCCTGCATCTTACAAGCTTTCAGTCTTGAGGAGACATGTCTATCTTTAGATGTTCACATATGACCTCATATCAGGATCTAGTCTTATTGTTGGAACTGCATTATAAAAGAGTAATATTAGTAATAATGTGCATAACTGCCAAACCTCTCCTTCTATCACTCATATGCAGATGATGCTCTTTAAAATATAGACCACCTCTCTTTTATATATTTATAGTATTGAGTACAGCGTAGCTCCTACCTGTTCCCATCATGCAAATAAAAGATAACTTTGAACCTAGATTACCTTCTATCTTGAAAATGAGGAAAGGCTTTCATATTACTAAGTTTTATCTTCTTTTTGTGTTCTTGTCCATAGTAACATCACTGGAGCTGTTGAGTGAATGCATCTGATTTTCTAATCCCAGAACTACTTCTTAGAGAAGACAACTCTAATTGTTAGAGTCTCCCCTAGCCAGGCCCAGTGTGATCCTATTGTACCTCTAACACTTCAGAGCATCTTTCTCCTCTAAGCTAAAATGGGACATTAGTCATCTCACAGCCAAAAATGCTCTACAACTGAGTGGTCTTTTGGAAAGAGGTGTCTCAGAGGCTGTATGAGAGGCATTTGTCCAGCTGGCAAACAGACTGACCAAAATATATTTTATTCTTCCAGAGCTGAAGCCCAGAGCTTTTGGATGAATATGTGCTTAACTATTTATAATTGACCTTTGCACAAAAGCGCATGAAATTTTTATAGCCTAAAGCCTCATTTATTAACTTTACTGGAGTGTAAAATATTGCTGTTTGCTATAAATTTGTACCAGGACAAACAATATATATGCTAATTAGCGGCTGTGCAGCCATTCGGGGGCGTATGTGCTCACCAGTCACTTCCAACAGGCAACAGAGAAGAATGGAATAGACAAATGACAATTGAGTAGTTTGATACTCTCTGCTCAAACAGTGAAGTCTGAAGAGGTGAATTAATGGTGTTCATTATAACAAGTCCATTTCCTTTTCATTTCCTTTATAAATTAGTCCAGGTAACATGCTGTGTCCCTGAGAGAGCCGATCAGAGGCTACCTGCTGAGATGCACCTGCAAAACCAATCACTCTGGAGTTCTTTCATAACTACTTACTCAGCCTTCTCCTTACTTTGCCTTCCTTCAGCCCACCCATTCATCCTCTCCATTTTGTCTTCTCCATCTGCACTTTTTCCTTTTATCCTTTCCCTTATTTTTGTTTTTGCATTACATTCTTTTTTTCCCCTTTTTGCTCCTGTCCCTCTTTTCTTCCTCCTTCTTTTTCTTTTTCCCCCTTTTTCCTCATTTTTCTTATTTATATTGTCTCTTGCTTCTTTTTTATCCCCAGTACCTTTTTCTCACCATACATTATCCTATCAGTACTTTCAAGATCTCATTGTTATTTTATTAACTTTGGATCATACATGGGCACATATCCCTAAGGCTCATCAAAAATCAGTATGTAATACAACCACAGGGGGAAAAAAAGAGAGTGAGATGTTCAATTTCATGTGGCTGAACCAGCTATTTCATGGTTGATTGGCTTTTGGTAGCAAAGAAGTAAGGCTGCAGTGATAATAAAAGGAGCCTGCTGGAAACATCTCATATGGTCCAGGAACTGCAGCTGTATCTGAAGATCTCCTGTTTCTGTATTTGTCACAGGTATATCAAGTTGAAAAGACAAGTGGCAACCTGTTACAATGAATATGACTGCTCTAAGTACTTGTCCAGGGATGGGAAAATGGGAGACAAATGCAATTTTAAGGCTGGGTGGTCACAAAACTTACCATGGATCTGAAATGATGTTCCTCAGAAGGCGTCCTTCCTCTTCTCCCATTTCCCTGCACCCCTCCAGGTCACTGTCTACAGGATGTAACAAGCAGCCAGGACACTCAAATGGGGAACACCCAGAATTATAACAGTGCTCGATCATCTGTGGGAACAGCAGAAATCAGAAGGGGCACAGGGACACAACCAAGGAAGATCTAAACATAATAAACACACTAAAATTAAAAAATGTATACATATTTTCCTTGGACACAGATTCGGGGTGCTGGTTTCCATGGAATTTGGACCATTTAAAGAATCCAGTTGAGTTCATTGAATTGTGGGAAATTGTTAGAGATTTTTCATCAAAATATTTGCAGAGAAGTGTTTAGTTTCTATCAAAATAAAAAAAAAATCAACTCAAAAATATCAGCGTCACAGAAATTGCTTCAAATTTTCCTTTGAAGTAGACAGGTATAAACCCTACTCTGAAGCCCGTGGGAGAGAATAATGTGCCCCAAAATATCATTAGCATGATGTAAATTAACGTATCTGGAGGATTTTAACTTAAAATTTATAGCATTCTCAATCTATCCTTTAACTATTTTGCAACAAAATTATGTTCATGCTTAACTTTCTCTGCTGTCAATCCTATTGAACTATTGAAAGATCTTAGCGGGACAAAAGTCTGCATGTGCATCAGATCTATATTCTGTAATAGATGCTAAATAAAAATATTTCCCTAAACTCACAAACTTCCTGCTTCCTGGGGTATTACATAAACCCTACCGTGAAGCTGTCATTGGATATTTGTAAAGGTAAATAAACAACAAAATACTTCATTAACAAAACAGTTATGTAAAAAAAAAAATTAGTTCATCAATTTCTTTGCATTTACATGTATTACAAGAAAAAGCTTCCTTTAATGATTTTTTCTTATTTTTCCCCATTAATTTTGACAAATTTTAAATGAACACAATAATGTACCAAAAGCTCCAGGGTTTTTCACTTCTAACAGAAACTCTTTGCTGAAACCATGGGTTTTGCTTTCTTCCCGTTTAAAGACAGACTTTCAGTTAAATAATAAGATCGGGTTTACGAAGGAAATTATTCTAATGAGCAGGATATGTTGTTTGGGACTGAAATATCTATTGCTATTACAGATCCTTTTTCTTGGTTAATGTACAGCAAAACAGGTGTCCCCTCTATACCTCAGTTTACCCATAGAAGAAGGGAGGACATGGCATTGCTGTGACATACCTCAAATAGAGGCAACTGTGGGTGGATTTTGTTTCAAATATCAGTTTTTGGTGGGGAAGTGAGAGGACAGGCTTGGAGGGGTTTATTCCTATTGTAGGCTAGTCGAGTAGAAGCGTGGGCTGGGTGGTTTGACAAGGTGGATGCCACGCCATCTCCAGGCTGCACTATTGCCAGGTTTCCAAACAGCACACACAGTTTGGTTCAGGACGGAGCGGCAGGGGAAAGTGTCAGCATGAGCATAACAGTGTTCAAACACCCACTGCCTTCAGAGATTATTTTTTAAATTACTGATTGTGAGAAAAATTATGGGCCAAATTGTCTGCTTATGTAGCTCATCTCAACTCCAACAGAGCTGTAGTAGGAGATACATCGACTGTATCCAGAGTATGCCCAGCTTTCTGTGTTCAAACAGCAGGGGAATACCTGAAAAAACACATGAGGTTTTTATAAGCGCATTTTGAATTCTTGTTTATGTGTTTTCTCTATTTTAAATCTTTAGGATATGCTGGAATCATGGGGGAGGGAAGCTGTGGTTTTGTTTTTCCAACTGCATCTACAGATAAAAAGCACTGCAAGTTTTCTTACACACACACACAAAAAGAGTATTCCTTAATAATTGTCTCCAAGAACTGGGGATTTACCTGACAAACCAAAGAAAGCTGGTTTCATTGGACAGTGAGGTGAAAGAGGAGATGTCTGGGGTTTTTGTATACAAGGCAGTGATATGTAAGTACATTCCTATTACTCCTCAGTATCATGGATGTTTTCGCCAGCTTCCTCTCATTGGCACTCCATTTTACATGGAAGTAAGTGGGAGATCTCTGTGATCTTATTGGCCTGTCTCCTTTTCACTGCCTCAGAAGGGAGATGAATAGTTAATAAACCAAATTCTTACTTTCATGAACCATTGGACTGGCCCAAAGCAGAGACGTGGACCTGGCAACCCCAGCCCCTTCGTCATGTCATCGACTCGGTATTGTCTGCTACATTAAATTCATCAATAAAGAATTTAAAAGATCTTCCTCCCATCCTTTCTGTTGTCATATAGGAACAGAATTATTCACATGTCCGTACATTTAAGCATAAACTGAGCTTTATGATCACTTCAGTTCCATTTTTTAGGCAAAGAGTATATCAGTAAAGGCATCATCATAAAAATATTGACCCAATTCATACCTGGCATAAATGCCATTGATTTCAGTGGAGTTGTGGAATTTGGCTTACTGCAATAAACACTTCCCATGAAGTCCTATTCACCAAAGAATCTGGAAAAACCTCCTTTCTCACATCTTACATTATCACAGTGTGGTGGCAAAGCCATTAGGGCATTTTTCCCGTGGTGTTGAAGCTGCTGATTCAAACCTCTCTCCAGCCTTATGCAACCCTCCTCCTTCACCTCTTCCTGGGGTGACAGAGCTGGAATTGGGGAAGGGGAGGGTGCAATGCACCCAGCAAGCAAACACGGGGAGGCTCCTTCAGCACAGCTCCCTTAATCCTGCTCCTGCACCAGGTCTGCCTCACTCGCTCCCGGCACCAGAGGCAGCGGAACATAAAGCCAAATGCTTTGTCATGCACTTGCTTTCGGTTGCAGAAAGTGACCTTTATATGTAGTTTTATCCCCAGTCAAATTAATAACAACTAAGATTGGAGCGGCTCAGCCAGCTTCAGAGCTGGACGGCTTTTCTGGATCACATTCAGCGCCTAACATGCCTGGCAACAGCATCCAGGTTTTAACTGTTGTGAGTGAAGGGACCGCTTGCCTTGACTAGTCCCGCACAATGGTTTTGCTGCCACTGCTAATATTTGAACAATGTGTTTGCCAATTACGTTAATACAAACAAGTCCCCTGGATCCCAAGGAAAGGCTGTGCAAACCCACAGTGAAAGAGATACTGCTGGCCTGGCTACTCTGCAGAGACTCGTGCTACAAGGCAGGCAGAGGCAAGACAAGGACAAGAGAGTGAGCTTTCTGCCAGAAGGGACAGCGTGGCTTAGGTGGGTTTACCTTGTCCAAGTGATGGGTGACTCCCAAAACTCAGGCTGGAATGCAGAGGGATGGGTGGGATAACAGGGACACCTGACTTGTGAAGTGCCTCCCAGGAGTCACACACCAACTGCGTTCTTTTGATTTCTTCAGTCATATTCTTTCTCAATTTGAATTTGTGAAGATATTTTACTCTTCTTTTCCATCTTTCAGTAATCTGCTCCAGTGTCAAAGGTTGACATCCTTTTGCTGCTCTTAGCTATTTTCTTGATTAACCTGTCTTCATAACTACTCGTCTGTGCCTGGTTTTTCTCACTACAACCTGCCATAAGGCCCTGTTGATCTGTTGACCTCTAGTTTAAATAATCAGAAACTCCTTATCCATAAGGAAAATATCATCCATGAGTGCTGAGAGTGTGAGCTCAAGGAAAAAAAGTTTCTCCAGGACGTGGGGAAGCAGTTGGAGTGCTTGGGACAGAGAGAAGGCAGCATGAACTAGGGAATGAGGCCATGCATGGCAAGCTGGCAGATGGCAACATCTGTCTTTTTTACCTTGGTGTACCCATCTCTGTGGACAAGGCCAGTGGGAGTTATGCTTCTCTTTCAAAGGACATCGGATTTCCAGCTCCCTTCCTCCTCAGATCAGACCTGAATTCAGAAAGTAGCCTTGGGAAGCAGGGAGCGCTTTAGTGGACTGCAATCCTCCCAGTTTTTGCACACACATATGTGCATGGCCACATCCACATCCTCACACTGAAAATTGGCACAGACATTGCCACTGCTGTTCTTGTGAAACAGAAAGTACTGCACAGCTGGTTTAATAGCCTTTAAAAGTCCCTCCTGTTCAGGAGCTAAGCCTCATCATTATGGATAAGCTCATAAAGCTGTCATCATTAACTGCCACCCACTGCCACAACGGTGCCCAGGTCATGTCTCCAGGAAAGGGAAGGCCAGTTTCACCTGGGCTCCATCCCACAACTGAGGATGTTGTTAGCACCCCGCTTTATCCCCAAGACAGCACTGTTGGCTTCTTTGAACTAGCATTAAGTCCTCCTGCTGCCCCAAAGTTCATGGTCTTCCTGTTCTTGTTTCAGTGCCAAATGCCCATCTGTCTCCAGCCATTTCCTAAATTATGCCTGAGCAGCCTCCATTTGTTTCCTTCTGAACCTGCTCCAATATTGTGGGTTTGAAAGTTCACCTCCAACCTGGCCATTATTGGCTTTACCTTCCACTGAGGAGCAACTGTGAAAAACACGAGCAGAAAGAGGCAAGAGAGAGTCCTGAGAAAGAATAAACAAATTAAATGCCAGCTGAGCTCTGAAAGCCATTTTCTAGCCCAAATAGAAAACACAGCTTGCTCTTTCGTTTTAGATCAGAAATAGGTGGCTATTGCTTTTCTTTTCCTTTTTTTTTTCTTCTTTTTTCTTTTTTTTTCCTTTTAATGAGTCATCCTAAAACTCAACAAGGTGGTTGCAGAAGGGATAGATGGAGGTGAAATTACAGCAAAGTGACAAACTCCGATGAAGAGAATACCAAGATCTGGCAGGCTGTCCCTGTCCGTGGCATTACTCCTCCCTGAAGTGAATTCTTCTTGCCACTGTTTCCCCTTGGCTGTCCTCCTCTCCCAGGCTCTCATCTCTTCATAAATCAATCTTGTATCTCTGTGCTTCAGTCCTACATCCTTTATACCTCTTCTCTGCCTCAGGCCAATACTTCTGGTTTTCTCTAGTGTCTGTGTGCAGCTTTTCTTTCTTCAAAATCCTCAGATCCAGTCCTTTTCTCAGTCCCCGAGATGCCCCATTCCTTCCCTACATTATTCATGTTTATTAGCAGCATCACAGATTTGGCAGTTTTACCTTTGCATTAAGGTCCTTCAGACATTCCCTCTGATTGGTCATTTAACCCCCTAATTCTCATTTCTGTCATTGTAACGATTTCTTCCCCATTGTCATCTCACACGGACTCCCTTTCACTTTTAGCCCATGGTCCTCCCTCCGTGAGCTGCCCCTTGCCATAGCTTGCCCCCTTTTAGCCATTCAGTCTCAGTCTTCTGTATTCCCAAGTAACACCAGCCTGGAGACACTCCTCTGCTTCAGGGTCCACTGGTTTTCTGGTATTATATGCACCATCACGCCATGCTTTTCTCTCTGGAACTCACTAAAGGCATCTCCTGGGTCACCTCCAGTCAGCTTTGCTCTCCAGTGCACCATCCATGCTGTCTTTTGAAATCCCAGCACACGCATAAGGGAGTTTCTTGCCTCACGCGATCTCTCTCCCAGCGGCCAGCTCCTGAAGCATGAGATTAGAAGAAATGGAAGTTATGAAAACTCACTTGCAGGAGAAACGCAAACAAAACCCAGCCCAGGTCAGGACGCGACTGGCATTCACCCAGCTGTTGTATGAGATGGATATCTAGATCCATTGATAGATAGATAGATAGATATAAAAATTATTTATAGATTATCTTCCTTTCTCCCATCCTTTTGCATCAACACTGTTTTTTGCTGGGGTCCAAGAACAGCAGGGCATCTGCAACCAGATCTGTAACCAAATCTCAATGGTGTAAGTGACAGTGGTTTCTAGGGACCTAAAAATCTGCCTGTGCCTCAGGAGACCTTATTTCCAATCTTATTTCCTATGGATCTTTAAACTCCTGAGTGCAGCATGCTATACAGACGGATGTTTCTATAGACCTTGCTTTAAACACCAATAACAAGATCCCTGTAAAAGTCTACAGTGAGAGCAATTAATTCACACTAATATGATATCAGGAGCAGTTTGTTTGAAAGAAGTATAAATGGAAGGAGAACAGACCTTCCTGTAGGTCTAATTAGGAAATCTTCTGAATAAACCCTGATTTATGTTTCTTCAAAAAGGCGTTTCCTCAAGGGGTAAATAACTTGCTGTGATTTCCTTACTTTGAGTTTACCCATAGCCATTGGCAGCCCAGGGGAGGAAGATATATACCCCCTCTTCTCTGTAAAGGCCTGAGAACAAGGAAAGAAAGCAAAGAAAATTATGAAAAGAGGCCACCTTGCACTCACTTGCTGCTGGTACAAGACTGACTGGGCAGCTGTGTGAATTAGTAGGGCTCATTACTGCATCTTTAGCATTCGGAGCCTTGCAGACATCTGTGAACCTCAAGAGCCCAGTGGAACATTTAAAAGAGAAGCTGCAGCAGTTTCTTTTAAAGAGCTGTTCTTCTGGCTCCAGCTAAAGTGCTGTTGTAGCTCACTTCTGGGAGGGAAAAGCCTTCTTCTGCTGTGTGACAATGCTACTTCAGACTGGAGTCCTTGGGGAACCATCATCTCACTGTTGAGACAACCTAATAACCCAGGCAACATCTCAGCAGTCCTCCTGCTGCAGGAAAGGGGACAGTCCTGGCACAGCCAGGCTACAGCCCACCAGGTCCCATTGACAGTGCCCCAAGAGATGGTAACTTCATGTCTTCCCTTTCAGGAGATCTCCGAGTTGGACACCAGCAGAAAGTTATTTCTCTTCCCTCAAAGCATTGAATTACTGAGCACTCGAGTGGAGTCGACTTACAGATATTTTTCGTTCAAGCAGCAGCGAAGGGAACGTCACTGCCCTGTGCTGCTGTTTGGTTCGGTGGCATCTGAAGAGCCTCCCGTCGCTCCTCGGCTTTTCCCTCATTCCACACAGCCCCTTCACGCTCCCTGCAGACCCCTCTGGCCAGCTCCTCCCATCCATGCAATGATTCTGCCAGGTCCCAGCAGTAGAGAGGTCTCCTTAAAAAAACAGACTGTCTCTCTAGACATTTTAGATGCTTACCATTAAACACATCCACTCATTAATTTCACCCTGGATTTATTATCTACTGTATGACAGTCATCTTCAACAGCCTGTTCCTGACCTCCTTCAAGCTGACAACCAAAACAGATGTCTTTCTTACGAGGACTGTAATCCTGGGTTTCCTGTCTCAGTATCACCAGTACATAGACAGAAGGGGAGGAGGGGAAAATAAAAAAGTTAAAAGTAAAAAAAATAATAATAATCCTGAAGTCTTGCACACTCTTACCATAGCAACAGCATGATCTTAATGTTGCAATCTCTGTCCTCCCTGTGCTTTCTCCCCAGGGGAACAGATTCCTCACCGTGTTGTGTATTAACTCAGGAACCAAGAATGTGCCGATTCATTATGGTGGCTGCTTCTAACTTTGGCGGGACTTTCATGATGTTTCTTGGTATTCTGAAAAATCACAGTCCTTGGAGTCATGATATTTTGTATGAATCAAATAAAGTTTTCCTATTCTCTCCTTTAAATGAATTAATATTTTATTTCTTGTGAAGATGTTTCTTATGGATCTGCAATTTTCAAAAATTAGTAACGAAATTTAAACAGTCAAGGAGACAGAGTAGAAATGTATACAAACACCCATCATTTGCTAATCTTTTCCATAAAATATCATTATCCTAATAATGAGCTCTTGATTTTCTGTGAATCTGCCACTTTACTATTGGGGTTGGAAGTGCAACTATGTATTGTTAATAGTTCAGCTTACAACAGTAAATACTACCTGTAGTAATCAAGATTAATTGGCAGGATGCTATTGAGGCTTGTTCAAGATTCCATCCAGAGCCTCTAGTTCTCTATGGGTCTGTCAATGAACCTGAGGCCCAGGGGAGCATCAGGCAGGGAACCCTCTTAAGAGCATCATCTGCAGACAGGGCTGATGGGATTGAGGCATGATGGCTGTTTCAGTAGTCAGTAGCCCTGGAAAGAGCAATGGAGATGCCGTGATATCAAGCCACCTTTCATTCTCTGATAATGATTAATTATTCCCTTAAAACTAGGTTTCGTCTCCTGGCTTTGTGTCCATAGGAAGCCACGACATGAGCCCTATTTCTGTGCTCATTGTCACACTCTAATCCTAACCAAACAAGCAGGTAAATGATAACATCCATCAAATGACCACACAATGTGAAAATCCTTTGCAGGGTGCATTTTTTTTTTAACATCACTTGAATAAATTAACCAGGTAGCAGAGCAGTAACCTTGAGATAAATGATTAGGTGGTTTTATTTTTTATTTGGAAAAAAAAGATGACACAGTTTTATCATATTTATAATAAAAGTCATTGACATAATAAAACACTCCCATCACATCAGTATTCATTTCTGCAAATAGAGCACTGACGTTTTATAATATTAACATGTGTTATAAATGTCACTGATATATTAAGATTTTCAGTCTCTCTAACCAAAAATATAGAGAGATGACTGAGGAAGAGATGACTAATTCTAGGAGATTAAAGAGAACATTTTCTCATGCAATTAAATCATCTTCTGGTGATTGTGAGCTGAGGGAAACATCCAAGGGTCCAGTTCTGTGATTGTAATTTTTAACACCAGCACAGAATGACCTGGGGCACTGAGTAACTGGGATATTAGGAAAACTGAGGCATGTTGGGAAATGCATGAGTTGGTGAGCTACCGGGCAGACAGTATTGTATGGTAATATGGCTACACCTACTGGGGCAGGTTAGACTGGTCAAAACTTTGAAAAGTGCCTTTGGGTGTCTCTCTCCTTGCACCGAGATCCGTGGCCCAGACCAGGGCTTCAGATCTTCTTCCCGTCCCCTGGGATGTAGGGCCAGCATTCATAGAATCATAGAATCGTCTAGGTTGGAAGGGACCTTAAAGATTATCTAGTCCAACCATCAACCTAACTCTGACCAAAAAAATAAACAAAAAATAGGAAATAAAAATTACTAAACCATATT
>JAOXNO010000008.1:8127462-8140878 GCA_028565335.1 Limnodromus scolopaceus
TCCAGCACCTCAATGTCTTTTTTGTGGTAAGGAGCCCAAAACTGGACACAGTACTCGAGGTGAGGCCTCACCAGTGCTGAGTACAGGGGGATGATCACCTCTCGGGTCCTACTCACCACGCTGTTCTTGATACAGGCCAGGATCCCCAGACTTCCTCCTTTACTGCAGGAATATGAACAACTGCAGGCTGCTGAGTCCTGAACGGGACATTTGCGAGCCATGCTCTGCTCCTGGGAATGCCAGCTTGTTGGTACAAGCTGTTTCTCTGGCGATGTGGAAGTAGGGCTTATGGAGTGCAGAGCATGATTAGAACCTGACAGGGAGATCCAGGGCCAGGTCATGACCTGTATTGCAACAAAACCCTAAGGAATGAGCTGTCAATGGGGTTAGATGCAGGAATGTGAGCTTTCGTTAATGAGTAAGTGATAAACAATGAACAAGCAATGAAGGAGTCTCTTGGCACCATGACTAATTCTTTCTAAGAAAATCTTGCTAAAGTTTCTGGGACTCATCAAGCTTTCACCAAACTTACTGTCAGGCATCGGACTTACAGCAAAGCTCTGTGCTAACCAAGAAGTAAGTAAGTGTCAAACCCAGAAGCCTCTGGGAGGAAATCCAGAATAAAAGGCACTTCTGAGCTTTTCTGGTCTTCAAATTTGAATTGCCTACATAATCCAGTCTAAGAATTTCGTCCCATGATTTTTGTATCACAACTGTTATTTCTGTCTGTCTTACTATTTTTATCAGAAGGAGTTATTTGTGCTTTGTCCAAGGTTGATACAGAATTTTTACACCAGCACAGTTTCTGAGTCAGTTATGGGGACTTTTCTTCTTTTAACCAACAGCTAAAGCAGTGCAGCACCTGAAGTGCATTCCCTCCCAATTATTTAAATGACAATTCCATCAGTATTAATTATTTTTCCTCCTACATGGAGATAACATATTTATACAATAGGTCATTTCCCTAAAAAATTTACAATCTGGTCAAGAAAAAAGAAAAAGACAAAAGAAACAAAAAACCAGGAGCAAACAGTTAAGGAGCTGACGCAGTCACACAGTTTGGCATCACAAGGAGTGCAGCAAATAAGGTTTCTTAAGGCACAGGCTGAATTTAAAGGTATCTGTTGCTTTGGCCGTCAAAATCTGATTACATCAATGCCCTGCCGTTCCCCCCACCAAAACCAGGTACTGACTGCAAAAGGATTGGAGAAAGGAAGCAAACTCTAAATCATTTATATATACATATATCCATGGATATATCTGTATATCCATATCTATCTGCCTGTCTATCAATCTTTCTTAACCTCCTCTTTTCTGCTGAGACGCAGACATCCTCAAAATGTTTTCATCAGCTCCCCAAACAAATGTCACAGGCGTTGCCAAATTTCAGTTCACAGGAGAGAAAATGAGTGTACTTTATATTATTCGTTTATATTCAGGGAAACAGCACTGGTGTAATTATGCCTGAATAGTTACAGGGGTAGGGAAGACCTAAATAAATGTATTCCTAGTCAATTGGAGTAACGAGTTTTAATTAGGTTTGCAGCTTCTTCCAGTTCCATTTTGCCAGTGTTGCAACTCACGGTCTTTGAATGGGAGCTGGAAATAAAGCTGGTAAACATGTTCTACAAACACCTTGTTGACCTTCAGCAGTTACATCTTTAGTTACTGCAGAAGCATTTGTTTAAGGGTAATTTGATCATGGGAGTCCTCCTGGGGCCACTGCTGCTACAGGTCTTGAAAGGGGTCTGGCAGGGTTTATTTGTGTCACTTGTCAGGGTTTCCTCTCCCGGGAGTCCCAATTACAGTGGCGTCAGGGAGGTATAAATTTAAATCTCCAGGCTCCGCGCGTCTCTGCAGATGAATTCATTGGTGCCTACGAGAGTCCTTCCCATTACAAAATATCACGTAAAACGACAGAGACCTTGGACCACTGAGAGCAGAAAAAACAATAAACATCCCACAGAGAGGAAATGAATTTTCCCCCCCATCCACCTTCCCCTTTCGCTCCGTCACATAATAACGGTGAGTGTTTGGATTGCAGGGGGCTGCCGGGGCCACAGGTGAGAGGAGGGAGAAGCGAAGGCAGCAGAAATGGAGATTTTGCACTTACTAAAGCAAGTTATTTTTCAACCTGTGCTCAGCTCTAAAGTTCACCACTGAATTACTAAGTGTGGCAGGCTTAGAATCTGCTTCAGCAAATAACAGCTGTATTTCTTTGGGAAAGTGTGGAAGCCCCAAACTTGGGACTGTGGGAAAAGCAGAGCACCTCCAGTGCATGGACTGGAGCCAGCCACCTTTACACCGTCCACAGGAATGGTCCAGAGTTCTTCACTTTTTGTCACTGTCCTTCCCCCATTGTGGGCCGCTTGTCTCTAGTCTCAACCTAGCTGCCACATGGCGGTGGGAAAAGAGATAATCTTGGAGTAGGCAGAAAAAGAAGCAAGGCAGAATAGATCATAGGATCTAGACTCACGTGAAGATTTCTCCTCTAAAGCAAAGGTCAGGATTAACGGACCAATGGGGAAAAAAAAAAGAAAAAAAAAAAAAAAGAAAAAAAGTGACATGGCTAATCTTGCACTTATCTAGGTGTTGCCAATAAATCCCATTTTGCAAACAGATAGAAAATGTCCAAATGTGCATACTTATGTGCAAATGTCTGAGGGGCAGAAATACCATCTTTTCACTGTTATCTGCAAACTGTACCGAGATTAAACAAGTCACTGCATAATAAAGATCCTACTGATCTCTACAGCCGCTCATTGCTCTGTCTATTCTTTAACTGCAGGTTACTTACCATTGCTGACTTGCAAGAATAAGATCTTGAGGTTTCAGCATGGTTACACCACTGGAATGAGGGGAAAGCTCAGACCTGCTCTTCCAGACGAGTTGCAGACTCAGGCCAGCATCACCGAGAAGATGGTGCTTGATTCACACTGTGAAGATTCCTCTTGCTACTGAAGTGCTGAAGACTTAATTATGTTTTTAGATGATAGCTTAGATTCAGCAGCACAAGCTGTATTGTACAAACAAGGAAGCTGACTCAACGAGACACCCAAGACAGCCCAGCCCAACCCCTTCAAATGCATTGCATAGATGATTGCTTTTCCTACAAGATTAAAAACTGAAACAACATGAAGGTTTAGTATGTTTCACAATGAATTCTGATTTATCAAACATGATTAGTGCATTATGAATATGGATGTGGTTTCTAAAACCAAAAGGAAGTTCATGTGGTTCATCCTTCTTTAAAAGATTAATTTAAACTCAAGAAGCAGTAACAGCAACACAAATATATTATGTGTAAAGTCAGGGAATACAGAGAAGGAATGAGGGAAGAGAAAAACTGGAAAAATCAGGTAAGCTCAAGCAGGATCGACTATGTCCAAGGATTTACCAGAGTCTTGTGCAGTAAAAGCCGTTTTAGGATGGAACAGAGTTGTCTAGAATCTATTTTGACATTTGCTCATAGAATCATAGAATGGTTAGAGTTGGAAGGGACCTTAAAGATCATCGAGTTCCAACCCCCCTGCCATGGGCAGGGACACCTCCCACTGGACCAGGTTGCTCAAAGCCCCATCCAGCCTGGCCTTGATGTTGTTAACCCTTGTGCTTTAATTTACTCCCAGAAAGCAGAAGCTCAGAATTGAGGGAGGAAGTTCAATCTCAGCCATACTATTTGTCTTTTTCCTTTTTTCCCCAGACACAGCCCTCAAGGTTTGGCATCAGTTCCCATCTGCCAGAACCATACTGGAGGTTCTTTATCACAGCAGGCTTCCCAGAGGCCAGCAATCTTCTACCAGCTGGTTAAGCTGGCATTATAGCTGGGTTACATCAGAAGAGGTGCATAAAGGAGTAATTAGGGAACAAGAGAAGGCCCAGTGCAGTTCTAGCAGGACTGCCTGGAGATGAAAAGATGGTGCTTTCGGAGTGTGGAACTGGATGCAAAGAATAAAGTTTCACACTGAAGGCTGGTGATAACGATGAAAGCATCTGAGAACTGGCTGCAAACCCATCAAGGGCATACTTGGACAGCTGGGATCTTGAACACTGTAGAGGCAGCCTCCAGCCATAGCTAAGAACAAAAGTCCAGGTTTTCTGCCCGAAAGGACAATGAGCCTTGTCTTCAGAACAGCTTCCAGGTGCTCCTCATAAGGCAGCACAAACACAGCCAGTGACCATGTTTCTATGTTGTGGATGAGAGCAAAAAGCTACTCTGTTGTGAGGGCCTTATACCTCTGAAAAATATCGCATTTATCAAGATAGCACTCTGTCTAAGCATACAAGGTCTCCTATGCTCATCACCATGGTATCTGAGTGTCTCATTTATTATAGAAACAAACAACTCACTTCAGAAACGAGTTAAGGTTGCTAAGTGACAACAATGTACTTACTTATCACATCATTTGCAAAACCCTCACACTTAAAAGCAGGGAAATGAATGATTAAGGACTCCTGAAACCCTATACTGCCCTCATAATAAATATATATTTTTAAGTTAAGTACAAAGAAGTGCAATTTTTATTTTGGCAAAACAACCTCATGCTTAACCTGTGGACTGTTTTCTTTTTTAGTTTCCCCTCTTTTATGTGATATTTTTATTTCATTGAATTTGGTGTACAAACATTTTCTTAATCTTCATAAGTGGCAAATATGATTAGTTAGTAGAAGTATTTCCAAGTACCATTACTATTGGGTAATACTGCATTTGTAATAGGTAAATATGTGCCCATTGTTATATTAAAAAAAAATCCAAAATATTATTGTTCTTCAAAGCAATATTCATTTTGTAGGTGTGTTTCACATTTTTTAAAAAGGCTTTGTTTTCATTTAAATTCTAGAAGTGATCATAGAAAAGCATCTATCTTGGGTCAGAATTAAGATTGTTGAGGTTTCTTAGGAGACATGTTTTGTTGTATTTGACAAAACAATTTAGGTAAAATCCAAGTTCATCTAAAGTCAAGAACTTGGACATTGCCTTTGGATGGGTCAGGTTTTCACCCTTTATATGTTTTATGTAGTCAATAAAAGATGTATGATGTTCTTAATTATTAATCTCCTGGCTTTTAAGCACTTGGGTTTTGTACCTAATGCAACAGGAACAAGTGGTGCTGAGGGAGTAATGCTGTTACTTAATTGTAATTTGTTTCAGGAACAAAACTGCTGCTTGTTTGATATTTCCTAGATCACTCAGATGGTTATTTTCTGTTTTTCTATCTTCTATTTTTGTGTGGATAAATTAAGATCCAGGTTCTGCCTTCATTTGCAGTAGACTAGAGCTCTGTAGCTTAGGAAAATGCAAATCTACATCACTGGAGGAACTTCCTATGTGCTGGGGGCTTGTACCTGAACAGACTGGCATAGGTACCAGTTAGTTAAACTCCAGTTGTGATGAGCCCTGGTAGAGCTGATGATAACAAGAACCCCACATCCTTCTCCTCCCACTGTCTTCGAAGTTTCTGAGGAGAATACCTGCATCGGGGACATGTATAAGTCCACATCCTTGGCCAGTGACAGGTCTCTGGCCTGCTCTCCAAGCCATGCCGTGGTCCAGATTTCCAAGCAGTCAGGCTGTAAAAGAGGGGGCAGGTTTTCAAAAGCACTCTCCTTCCCTTTTCCCCACCATTACAGCCCTCACAAGATGAGTTCTGAAAGGACTCGGCACTCATTGAGCTGTGCTCTCTTGAAAAATGTGGCCGCTCGCTTTGAGGCCTAAATGGGAGCTGGGTAATGTCGCCTCGATTGCTGGAAGAATTAGTCAATGACAAAAGGGCAGTCACGGCAGCTTTTCTCCATTAGCTTCCTTTTTCTTCCAACAATATCAATTATGGAAGCTCTGGCCCAAGGTTTCAAATAATAGCTATTTCTCTACAATGTTACTATTTTTGCACATATAAATGCCTTTTGCATGAACCACTGTCAAGGTCTAATCTAATCTATTTATCTGTATTTACAAGGCACTTATCTTCCATAGCATCTAAGTGCTCCATATGGATTAATAGACAACACTGTCATCCAAATACCATATTGTTTCAGCTTTTTGCAACCCACTGAAAAATCTCCCAGGCTAAAAACTTTCCTCTTGGATCCCATGTAAAATGGAAAGCTTGATGAAGATCATGGCCACGTGGGGATCAAGAAGAACACTGTGGGCCAAAACCTGCTGCCCAAATTCTTGGTGATGTCTGTGGATTTGACATCAGCAGAGGTTTTTAGATTTCTGTCCCTCCTTGGTAGAGCAGGGGCTTGTGCCCAGCCCAGTACCGATGTTTACATCACCTGGATTAAGGTAAGAACTGTCCTCCCCTTGGTATCACCTTCTCAACATGGGTAGTGTCCCCAGCTTCTCAATCCTGTCCCCTCTGGGTGCAAGCACATTTAGTGGACAAGTGTTTGTTGAGGGAGGGCAGAAACAGCAGGCTCTGAACTGCTGCCACGGGAAGAGACTCTCCAGGACTCTGCACTTTGCTGGTGGTTTGCTTAGACCTGCTGTGATTCAACAGACTTGGTATCCAAACAAACAAGGATTTAGATGAATCATAAACAAAGCAAATTCCCCTTTCTCCTTCCAAAGGATTTGTCTAGCTTGTATTTTTAGGATTACATTTGCCTCTGATGAGTAGTTATGAGACAGAATGGAGAGAAAGGCATCTTGTTGTTCAACATCTCCTTCTTCATCTCCTATTCACTCCTCTACCACAGCCAGCATTTTCAATCCAGCCAGCAAAGGGCCCTATGTCCATTTCTCCTGAATTCTGTCTCTGGACTGTGTGATATGGATGGAAAAGAGAGGAAGAAGAGAAAAGTGGAGAGAAAATATCAGCCTTTAACATAGCAGTAGTTAGATATATTTTCAACACTAAACCAGAATAAATTTCTAGCTCTCCCTTTCCTTCATCCTTAATTTCCCTAAGTGAGACACCTTCCATGATGAATTCTCCCCAGACAAAATAAAACCAAGTTTTCCTCTGATTTTGGCTGTCTGGGTCAGGCCAAAACTGCCTGACAAGGCCCATATATCACAGGGCAGGCAGAAGTAATGGGGGAACTGGGAAGAGGGGGAGCTGGACAGCCCAACGGGAGAATTAAATCCTGTATATAGAGAGGAGAAAATGAATGGATTTTGGTAAAGGAGAGATAAGAATGTTTCCACTGCCAAATTCCTCATGAGAGGTGACGGTGTTGTGTGGGAGAGAGGAAGAATTGCTTTGCAAGAGGTGGAAGAAAACGAGGTTATAAAAAAAAAGTTTGAGGGCCCCATTCTAGAAATACAGGTATCCAAACTCAGCTAAAAGTAGAGGCAAGTTTCTCAGCCACGAGAGAAGACCCTGTTCAGAGCAGCTGTCACTACAATCTCCTAATTGGAAATAATTGGGATTCTGTCTCAAACCACAAAGCCCTGAATTAACCGGCGTAGCCTCCACCAGGAAGCATCTGCTGCCATCTCCAATGGCAACAGTTCAGCCCTCACCGCATCCAGCCCGCTCCCTCCACCCGCCAACTGGCAGGAGAAGCCCTGAGCATCCTGCATCTGCGGGTGGCTGAGTGTGCAGGGGGAGCCCAGGGAGAGGCAGGAGGAGGGCAAGGGCTACAGTTGGCCTTGAGAGCCGGGGCCACCCTGGGAAGGCCAAGAGAGTCATGATGGGGGGTGGCCATGGGGTGCAGGGGCCACAGGGGACAGTGGGAGGACAGGGGGAGGGACAGCTTGGAAAGGCAGCCCCACTCCCGAGCACCACTCGACAGTGGCTGTTCCAACATCACATGCCATGAAGGGCCCTGGGAAAGATTGTTGGAATTAGCGGTTTTTGCTGATTATGTTAATGGCTCCTTTGTGTTGTTCATATGCTCGTGTATAATTAAGACAGGATTTATTTATTTATTTTGGGGTTTGCATGAGAAAAGGGAATGGGATAAGTAGTGACAATAGTAAAGAAAGATAAAAAGAGCACTCAAATGATTTGGGGTGGCTTTTTTTTTTGTAGGGTGGGGAACCAGGAACAAATGGCAGTCGAAAGTATTTGGAGCAGGAAAAGGTGACTCCCGTTTGAGCCTTGGCAGGTGACGTGCAGTGAAATGTTTGCTTGCTGAAGGACAGCCCTTCTGAGAGAGCTGGGGGACCAGACCACACAGCCAGTCTGGTTGTTCTGCTTCCTTACATCTCCCTTGGGTTGAATGTGCCACATTCATCCCTCAAGGGTCACAGCTTCACGACACCAGTGACATCCCAGTTTCCGTCCATGCCTGTTTGTGCCACTCAACTGGTCAAACTGAGATGGAGATCTGCTGGCCAATTGGGCTTTCCCTGGTCCCTAAGAGTCCTCAGCCACTGCAAAGCAGGCAAAGCAAGTTGGAAAACTAAGGGTGGGATGGGGAGGCAGCCCATCAGGCAAGTGTGCATTTGACAATCCTCCCAGGAGCCCTCGTCTATGTTTTGTGAGAAAGCAGGGGCTGGGTGGTGCTCTGAAAACCACAGGCCCAGACTTTTGTACAGACATCAGTCTGTAGGGAAAAGTTTGAAAAGACCATCAAATTAATTGATTAGTACGAAATGTGCCATGCGCTATCTTCTCTTCTGCATGCTCCAGGCTTCCTTCTTTCCATCCACCAAAGTACTGAAGCCCTATAAATGAGGACTGCAGACTGTGTGTGAAGTAATTTTTATTGCTGAAAAGAGATACAGAGTTAACAGATGCTTTTAAAGCGCATTCATCCTAACCTGGGTGCCTTGGAGCCATCTTTGCTCGAGCATTGCACTTAGAGGTTTTTCATCCTAGAACCTGGGAGACTAAAGAGACTATAGAGGAGTCTGATGCATCTTGATAACAAATTGGATCAAATTGTCTGGGTGCTCTGTGCCTGGGGCAGATGCTGCAATGAAGTTGGAAAACACTTGGAAAAACCTGACTCCCCACACTGTGATACCTGCATGATGCTGGACTGTGAGAGGGAGGAAAGGGAGACTTTTCCTCCAGAAATCATCCTTTGCTGACATTACTTTGGCTTAATAGAGTTTAATAACTGGTTGAGTTATTCTAGCTTTCCTGGGGAAGTTTCACTAACACCCATTTTGCTTCCTACCTTGGATCTTAATTAGCTGAGCAGGTTCTCATATTTGCCTGTCTATTTTGTAGCCTCTGAAGTTCAGCACTTAACAAACACAAAAGTGATTTGTTTTTCAAGCCTCTTAAAGACAGGAACTTACTCCTCTCTCAGCTTCAGACAAGAGGAGGGGGGATGGAGAGCCTTTGCCTTCCTTTTGGTATTCTATTAGCACCCTTATACCTCTCTTGAGATGCAGGCTGCTTTGTGCTTAACACTGTGGACCCCTGACCTAAGAGGTCATCCCTGTCCTAAAATGTTTACTTAGCAGGGAATGGGTGAGACGGGAAATGAAAAGCCAAGAGCAGCAGAAGAGGGGTTTACCTAAAGTCACAGAGGATGCCATCACAGGGGGATCTGGAAAGGTGTCTCCTGAGGCACGGGCCACTTTTTTAAGTCCCAGAGACCACCCTCTCTTACCTATGCCAATGCACTGCAGGTTTCCCCTGCCTGAGAGCCGTACTGACTGCAAAAGGATGGGAGAAAGGAAGAGAGTCTGTACATCATTTTACTGTGTTTTGTGTATACTTAGATGTAAACCGCACTTTTTTTCCCACTGAGATGGAGACATTTTCAAAACGTTCTCATCAGCTCCCCAAGTAAATATCAAACAAATTACTAGATTTTGGTTCGCAGGGGAGAAAATTCGTGACTACCCCAGGAGCCAAATGGCAACAAGGCACCTCTGGGAGACAGCTGTTGTAGTCGGTGGTCTAGATTAGTGAAACATGCACACTGGGGATAATTGGGGCTAATTTATGGGAGCAGAGGGGAAGCAAATTACTGCTCTGTACCTGAACATTCTCTCCACCTATTCGATCTCAAACTGGCAGGATGAGGTTGTGTAGTTATACTCATGAGAATTCAGTGCAAAGCAGTTTAAGTCCAGTAGAAGAGCTCTTGAGAGAACTCTCTTCTTTCTCACTATACTAGAATTGAAACCAATTTACATCCTGTCTCTCACTTAGAGTACATATATTTCCTTTTTTTTTTAATTCCCCTAAATCCTAATCCAATCTCCAGTTCACGTAGTTCAGTGCACTGCTTTCTATTCCTGACCTCTGTTCTATAGATCACACTAATCCTATGTATAAATTAGTTCATTTACTGAACATAAAGCACAAACCAAACAGCCTGATGATGTCTTTACCTGGCCATAATCCTGAATCAATACCATTTCCTTCTTCTGTCTAAATCAGTGGTGATGATCTGTACCACGTTTAAAGTGCTAATGGTCCACCTATTAAGTACTTTAAATATGGGATCTCAATGTGGGATCGGGGCATGTTTCTGCATGTATATGTGATATTAGCAACATACCAACAACCCACCCACTAGGTGTCTATACACTACACACGTTTTCAAGCCAACATGTGGTCTGAAAGTCCCCATTCTTTGGAAGTTGAGCTTTTCAGTCCTGGCTAATAAAAGCTTAAGAGGAAAACGTGCTTAGGAAAAGCTTGAAATAAATCTTGATAGCTATAGCTAGGTATAATGTTAGAGGTCAATTTTTTGTTTGCTGAAAAAGTAATTTCAGGGCACAGGAAGCTTTTCACAAATTTGTTTTGACTTCCTCAAATATCTAATCTGGAAACAAGAGCAAATAAGTAAGATAATATCCCATTTTGGCATTTTAGAAATGAAGACTCTCTTCAACAGAAAACTGGGTTTTCTATCATCCAAATTGTATTTGTCTTAAGCTTAAGGATTCCAAAGATTAAAAGAATTTTTATGCTTAATGGAAAACAAAACTTCAGTTGAGACTAAGAGAAATTCTCTTTTCCTTTCATTTTCACAAGGAATGACAAAGGCGGGGGGTGGGGTGGGGGGGTGGAATGCATAGTCCATATTGTTTTGGGTGAATACTAAGCATTTGTTTTACCCCCTTGCTTTGCCCAGGAAAGCACCAAGAAAGGCTCTGCAGCTTTGCAGAGAGACACGCCGCCTAAAGGATGTCCTACTGCAAGGAATCATACTGAGTTTTGAGACATGAGGCTCCAATTTTTTCTACTTTATCCCTTCACAAGCACACTGAAAACAAGCTTTATAAATCAATCAGACACCAAGGACAGAATTGTTTGCTGAGATACACATGCTTCATTCCTAGGGACAAGGCCTCAGCGTTTGTGATTCTGGCTGGGTGGGACTCGTACCCAGAAGGGATGTGGCAGAGAAATCACTTCCCATTTGTTAAGACACTTACTTAACTACACTCGACAGGAGTGTGAGGACAGAGCTCGCGGCCTTGAGCCACTTGTTAGTCAAAGAAGACTCCAGAATGCTACAGTGTTATGAGCATCAGCAGAGGCAGCAGAGAATTGGCAAGTCCCGGAGGCAGTGCGGCAGCCCCGGCAAGTCACTACCAGGGTGGCTGCTTTTCAGACATTTTCTGAGGAGGAAAATTACAAAGTGGGAAGATATATTTTTGTGCAGGCAAAGTATTTTCTTCCTCCCCCTTGTCTGCTCTTGTTCTGTATCAGCATGAAGTGTACCATGAAGAGTTCACTTTTGATGAGGTCTTATGATCAATTATGCAAAATTCTAAGTGATATCAACTTGCTTGCAATCCCTTGCGTTATCCATAATTATCTCTCTTTGTTAACCATCAAACTGTAAGGCCTCCTTTACTGCAACTGCTACTACTGCTAATAACAACGACAACAGAAAATAAATAAAGAATGTCAATGTTCTTCATTAGAACTAACTACCAACATCTCCCTGTTAATTTTAAGAAGTGCAAAAGCAGGAAAAGGTTATGTGAGACTGACAGATCAACAGTGTCCTGTTCTCAGGAGATAGGAATAACACAGGATTTTATTATTTTATAAAAAAAAAAACCTGTAAGTTAATGTATCTGTCAAAGATTCCTGCAACGCATCCAACATCCTCAACACAACTTCATGCAACATTCACCACCTGCATGCAAAAATACAGATGGGCTCCATCTGCCAGTAGAAAATCCCAGGCTCCATCTCCAGGGAGCACATTGGTAAAAATATAAAGAACAACCAGGAAGAAGCCAATTTCAAATCCATGCTGAGCCACTGGTCATTTGGTCTTCTTGGAAATAAATGAGCTTGTAAGGAAATTGCAGTCGCCACCTCAAAGCAGAGACCTCCTGAGCAGAAATAAGTTCACAATTGGGAAGGAGTCCCAGTGGTTTGAATTTCTCCTGTAGGCCTGGATTTCCTTATACCCTCTCATGGCACAGAGTCCTCAAGCTGTGGTATGCGGCAAACCCTTCTGTTTGACCTAATCCCTCTTTTTCACAACTCAAGCTTACACCAAACTTGCCCAAGTGAACAAATGAGTGCCTTGGATGTGTTCCCACAGGCAGGTGAAAGGAAAATTTCATACATCCAGCATCGTTTTAGAGTCCCTCAGCTGGAGTTCTTTATGGATCTGACCAACGTGGAGCAAAGTTGGCAGTATTCTGGCATCCTGTCCCCTCCTTTGCCTGACTGCCCCCTCCACTTCAGGTGCAGAAATACCCCTGACTCCAGTGCTACCCTAGAAACTGGTCTCCTGGATATTTGGAGGTGCTTTTTGGATTCCCCTTCTTGAAAGGGTTCTCACTTTGGAGGCAGAGATGTGGGAAGGAACACAAAGGGCTCTGACTCTATTCAGCCGTTATCCACCCTGATTAATTTTATAGCTAATGACTCTCCAGACATGGTGATGTATGGGGCTCTGTCGGTGACAAAAAAATTGAACTTTTACTAATTAAGTAGAACATCTTCATAAGGTGAAAGGTTTTGCTAACGAAAGTAACTCACAAAGAATTATGTTGGCTAGAGACTGCTGCCGAGATCAGACAGAGAAGGGAGGGAGAGAGCGGTATAAAATGTTCACTGCAGCTACTGGTCCAAGATTTCACTCCCAGGTTGTCTCTGCACAGAGACTGCTCAGTGCCACATTTCCTGGGCTGCAGCCCACCTCTGCCTCAAAAGAAAACCCCTGACACTCTATGCATGCACCCCCTGCCTGCATGATGAGCGATGTTTAATGAAGTAGCCTTGGCCCAGCACCAGGAATGTGTGTTATTTATTGCAATTGCTGTGTAAGGACATAAAGGACTGCATGAGGTCCATAGTGGTGCAAGGATGTGATTTTCTGGCTTCTCTTCCTATGAATGCCACCAAGATACTACACTGTATATCTCCCTCTCCTATGCAAAACAACAACCTCAAATGTAGATCAGGATGATTGAAAACATGACCTTCATGAAGTTGCCATATAGAAAATCATAGAATCATAGAATCGTCTAGGTTGGAAGGGACCTTAAAGATCATCTAGTCCAACCATCAACCTAACTCT
>JAOXNO010000008.1:8150335-8161199 GCA_028565335.1 Limnodromus scolopaceus
AAACACAGAGGAAATGTATTAGTCCCAAGTTTTAGAAATTAATTATCTGCCAATTCCTGAAACCGTGATATCAGCTGGAGTGTTATCTCTGGTTTCATTCAGGTAATAATACAGCATTTTAAACCTAAATAGAGATGTCCCTCCTGATTAAAAGGTGCATTGCATTTCCATAATAAACTGGGAGAAATACAGTCTCAGAAGAATTCTTGGAACAGTTTGATATTGAAACAGATGTAATGAAGAATTCAACCTGGTGCTGAGAGATATTTCTCTTGCTAATTGGTTATAAACAATACTACTGATGGCATCACTATATGAAACAAGAATTAAGAAATAAAGAATCCTGGGTTTGGATGCATTTCTGCCTCATGGCTGATTGCAAATACCAGTTGAAGATCTTGTTGTTGGGGCTTTTCTAAAATAGCTCTTTCCTTGTAGACTTTTCTTTCCTGAAATTCTTGGACCTCATGGTACAGCTTCTGTGTTCACCAGGAACTTCATATTGTTTCCTGAGTCCATCCAGCTGTCTCACTCCAAAAAACAGAAGCAAATATGTGATCATTTTCTTTGCAGGGTTTTGACCCAAGCTCCATTTCCCTAGGTAAAAGGAAATTTTAGGGGGGGAAACAGAAATACAAACACAAGCAGCCTGCCTTTCCCAGACAGACTTAAATAATAGAAATGATTCAACTTGGTATTGCATTGCTTTCATGACCCCCACCACTTTCTCCCTTCCAGATGCCAACTGGGATTCTGAGAAACACAAGAGACCTGCAGTCTCTGATCACATAAAAGGAATAGAACAAGAAAAAGAAAAGAATTAAAGGGAAAGCAAGGTAGAATAAAGCAGATGAGTGAAAAAAATAAGAGCTACAGAGCTGATAAGACTTCTAAATGGCCCAGAGAGTTTTGTTCGTCCACAAGACATTGGTGTTTATCTGAATATGGATCTACCTGCTCTGTCGCGTAAGCACAGTTGTCCCTCCTTCCCTTTTCCTGGCTCCATTCCCGCTTTCTCTTTCCCCTTCCATTACTCTTCAGCAGCAATGCCTTCAAAATGAGGTCTGCTGCTTTCCAGAGGGACTACTGAGTCATGTAGGCCACTGAGGTGAACAGGAGATACAGTGGTTCACAGCCAACTCTGCCAAGCAGGCTTTGGATTGTGATTAGATCTTCTCCCAAATATGCTGCTTCTCCTGGCAAACCCAGCCAGTCCCTCCCACACACACACTTACAAAAAAATGCTGGTTTCTGCCTGGAACAGCCAGGCTGTTATCCATCCATAGTCTGAAGGACATGAAAGAATGCCTCACCATTACCTGTTTTTTCTTTGCTGACATACCCATCCCCGATTCCAGCCCTCCCAACTGAGCCCTTAGGTAACTAAAAGGAAAGTAGATAAGGGAGTTACGGGTGTTTTTTTTGGTTTTGTTTTTAGAACTCTCCCTCACCTCTGAGGAATTTAGCAGAGTTCATTTCTCAATTGCTTTTTTGATTTCTTCTCTGATGGCTTGCTCTGTGCCAGGGATGTGGCATTGACCTCCAGCAAGCAGAACTTTTGCTTTGTTCCCAGCGCCGTCCCGAAGCGCTATGCAACTCATTGAAAATCCATTAATTCTCTGTCTGCGCCCTATCAGATTAAAACTTCTCTTCAAATAACATTTCAAATATCAGTTGCTTCGCCTTAATATCTTTCTTCCATAACATTTCTCACAGCTCCACACACACACCACTCCCCTGGGTAATTCCCTTTTCTATGCGTATTGTTGATTCTGTAAGAACACACAGTCTCCACTCCCTCTTTTTGCTGATGTTCTCTACTGCATCTTGCTCTCTCCTACCTCATCCCCTCTTTCTCTCACCCTTATTCTATTTCTTTTATATGATCAGAGACAGCAGGTCTTTTCTGCATTTCCCAGTGTTCCAAATTACAGCCCTAATCTAGACCTACAGTTACCAGAGGCTTCCTACTCGGCCAGCCTGTAAAACCTGCTCAGCTGCATGTTTGGCAAAACAGCAGCCACTGAATTTGCAACCCTGGAATATCCACCCCAGTGACTTCCCTACCAACCAACCAAGACTTCCCCATTTCCACTGGACTAACTTCCCATCTCTCATGGCCAAACTGCAGCTCCAGGGAACAGGGCTGTGAGGTGTTTCATGTCCCACCAACCTCACAGACAGGCCTGGGCTATGACTCCACAGCCTGTCACAAGACTTTTGTGGGTGGTAGCTCATTTTTGTTTCCATCATCAAGCCCCAGAAGTTATGGATTTGGATTCAGCATGGAGATCATGACTCAGTACATCCTCCCCTTGCTCAGCCAACACCTTCCAGATTTGGAACAGCAAAGCTTGGATAGAAGTTCAGTGTTGGTAGACATGGGCTTGTGTAGGAGAGAGGCAAAGAGAAATGACAAACACTTGATGCCATTAGAAACTCTTTCCTGACGTCACTAAAGACCTTCCAGCCTCTGCCCAGAGGCAGAAATTATCCTGGGCCCAGTGGAGTTTGTTATGGTTTCTCTTTTCTGTGTTAACACTTGTCAAAGTGCTTATCTTAACTTCCCCACTCCCTTAATCCTCCTCCTCTCTCCTGCTGCTTGACTGGCAGAGATCTGTATCTGCTTTGGTTGGGGTGGCAAGAGGCTGGGGCAGCGCTGATAGACAGGCAGGCTTCATCCCAGGGAAATAAAATAAAGCAGGAGAAGTCAATGAGAGGAAGCGATGTAGGCAGCAGGTTTCTCTGCAGAGGAAATGGTGATAACCCATAATAACCACCTCCCACACAGGCAATAAGTATGTTTACCCAGGAAAAAAGCGTGGAAGTGGGAAATGTAATTTAGAGGAACTAAGTACCACAGGGGTGGTAGAACGTAAGGGCTGGACCTGGGTGAGTGCCACCTTCTTCAGTTCCTACCCCAGCAGGGAGCTAGACAGCACATGTCCCACCCAGGTTGGGTGGGACATGGTCGTCTCAAGAGAGACTTAAGAGCCAGCTTGGGGGACCTGAACAGTATAAAACACGGGGGACACTAAAGCTACTGCTGAAGGACTCTTTCTTAGCTCTCCTTCCCCAATCTTTGACTTCTGCTAGAGCAACAAGCCATAACCCTAGACCCAGACAACACACCAGTCCTGCTTCATTTATGTATTCAAGATACTTTTATCCCCATGTGCACTGAGATTCAGCAAACCTCCATGCTGATTTCCAACTGACGTCTCTCCAGTAAGTCAAAATACTGCAGGTTCCAATCCCTGCTGATCCTACAGTATTTTAGGATACGATGCATCCAAGCATTAACACAGCAGATTATTTTTTTCCTGGGTGACTAAGGCAAGGGAGTTTGGTGGGGCAGAATTATCCAATGTGTTCTGAAATATTCAAGATAAACAGAGACAAATCTCTGCATATATTTCATTCAGTGTATTTGGGAAGAGGTTGCCCACAGAGAGAAGGAATACTCAACGTGGATGGAAACCTGTGCAAGATGGAACAGACTCAGTTGAGTGAGTAGTTTACAAGAGATTATTTATCAGAGGAGTTTATCTTTTTTTTTGCCTATAGTATTCCTCAGATCATTACTTTTTCTTACAGTCCTTCATTATTCAAGAACAGTTAGGGATTTGTGTGTGTACATGTCTATGTATACACAAAACCTGCAAGGATTTCTCAGAAGAGCTTTTAGTTGGTCTCAGTGTTTCAGTTGCAGTGGGTGATTTGAATCACATGCCCCTGATCTTGATATTCATAATAGGAGGAAGTTCCAATCACCATTGAATAATCATGCACATTAATTTTAAAATTCTTGTTTGTCTAGAAAAATTCCATGGTGCAAATGTTTATTGCTGTTGTTGTTGTTATTGTTTATTTCATAATAGCAGGAGGAGCTTCATTGTCCCTGGCCTCCTGGTGGACACAGAGGGGTGCGAGACAACTGAAGGAACTTCATTATATGTTTGGAGGAGGTATTAATACCAACATTACCATTATATTCTCTCTGCCTGATATTTTTGCCTGAACTGAATACTTAATTCTTCTTCAAGGACCAGCTTTAGCATATGCAGGGCCCTGTGTGAAATCAACACAGTGTACTCATAGAGCAAAATTATATGGAGGGGAGTATTGGAGGCTGGAATTATGAAAGCTATATATTTTGAAAAAAATGTGTACCCATGCTGACTCTTTCCTACTTCTAGGCTTTTACCTAGACCTGGTCTGGCGACATAAACAAAGAGAGAATTAGTTGGATCTGCTCTGTTACAAAGTAATGTTAAAAGAATTTATTTTGCAATTTCCTAATCATTCCACCATTAGCACCTCAGTAAATAGTCAGATTGTACAATCTGCTTTCACGTGGTTTTGAAATTTGAAACAAGTAGATAGATCTCTCGTGCTAAAACTGCTCCCAAAGGCTGCTGATACCCTAAAGCGAGGTGGTTCATGGGAAAGGACAGTACCCTTAAAGCCAGTTTGCCTTATCCTTCACCACTCAGAGACTCAGGACACAGGAAAACATTTCTCAGTGCTCCTCCTAAAGCCCAGTCCCCTGATTTTCACCATTTTTCTGGACTAGGGACTAAAATCCTGGCCCTGTTCAAAGCAATGACAAAACTCAGAAACGTCAGTCCCCTAGTGATGTCCACAGTTTCAAAAGGAAAGGAAAGATGGGGAGGTGGGAAGCAGAGGGATTTTCTGTGATGACCAAGAATAAAGCAGCCGCAGACTGGAAATCAAGTCCTCTTTGAATGAAAGCTGGGATCCCCAGAATTGCAGGCATACTTCTTAATTAGTCTCGTCTGCAAAATATAGGCAACAAATGCTATCTTGAGGCAACTCTTGGGGTTTATTTGCTTGTTTGTCTGTTTGTTTTTGAGCAGCCAAAGCAAACTTCTCCAGGGACCTGTTTGATTCCTCTCTGCAGTCTGGGCTGGAATATTGATCCTGGAGAAGAGATGTGTGTTTTGTGTATGTGAGTATGCACAAGCTTGTAGGAATGCAGAAGAAATGAGACAGGCTTGGAATTCACCTACTAGCCCTATCACCTCCCCACTTCTCCTCCTCCTCCTCTCTCGGAGTCCAAGCCCAGAGAAGCTCATGTATCGCCACTGCTTCAAAACCCAGCTGTAATTTTCTGGCTAATGGAAGACGTATTGACAAAAGTTGACATTAAGTGGAACTAATTACACTGTAACTGTTAAATAACTAAGAAATAACTACCCTGTAATTTATGGTGCAGCACGGACTCTGCGTAGCAACTTTCAGAGCTGTTATATCTGCACAAAGCTCACTGATGCATGTGCTGCAGAACTTTTCCCCTGCCACTAGGATCCAGTCGATGTGAAATTGCCAGCTCTGCAAACACGTGCTGCCGTGAGTAGAGCATAAAGCCAACCAGGCTTCCCACAACCCACCGCAGCCCCGTTCCAGAGCAATAGAATAAATGACTGCTAAGATACTCTTCCCAGACCATTAATTTTATTTCTGGCTTTCATTTAGAGTCCTAATCCCATCTGGGATGGCTTTACTGTCCCTTCAAGGTGTGTGCAGGAGCACATGCCACCTCCTGCAACCCTGGACTGATGGTTTTCCGTTGTGGATACCAAGGACTAGGGTACATGATAAGGCTGGGGTCTGGTCAGGTTTGCTGCCTGCTGCAACTGTGGCAACCTTCCTCTTCCCTCTACCAAAACAATTTGTCGAATGAGGCATTAACCATACAGCTGGGAGCAGGGGAAGGTATGATTCACATTTTCAAAAGGAAGACGGGATACACCAAGGGACAGGGGGAATCTCTTCCATACATCACTGTCACACAGCAATATCAGCTTCCAGTTCAGAAGATACGTTTGAATGTGCCTTGTTCCATCTGATCAAACCCAGGATTTCTTAAGGCTCATCATTAAAGTTGATGAGAAAACAGGCGTTTCGTCTCCAGAGAAATCTAGCAACTAAACATTTGTTTATGTCTCAGATAGGACCAAATCAGAAAATATGTTTTGAAATATTTCTCTTCAGAAGTTATGCCACCACCTACTGAAATTCTTCATTTTGATACTATTGAAATGCAGTTTAGTACTGCAATACTGGATGGTATATAGACATGTAACAGAATAAAATTAAGATTCTAATATAGAAGTGAAAACAAGTGGGAAATGGAGCAGGAAACAGCCGAAATAATAAAAAATTTAAAATCCATTTTGATTTCAAATTGATTCAATATTTTGCCTTTGAAACATCATTGGAATTGGAGTACTCCAATGAAGCATTCACATTCTACCTATTACCCAAAGAACAACCTTTTCCCGGGGGGGGAATGTTCTCACAGCCCAATTTGCAGCCAAACGCAAACCACGAGATTTTTAGTCTGGAAACTCTTCACTGCAGAAGTCAGTACTTTGTGCTTTGGTTGTACAGCACCGAGCGCAGCAGGGCAGGTCCCCAAGACACCAAGCTCAACAGAAAGCACAAACAATAGAACTGTTGGTCAGGGGCTTTGCTGATGAGTCCCAGAGGATGTTACATTGTGCATAAGAAAAATGGAGAATTTGTGGGTAATGAGAGAAAGGGAGAGAGAAAAATCAGCCTGTGTTGGAGACGGGCAGACAAACGGAGAAAAGAGAGTGAGATTGCAAAGATAGACAGTTGGGAAGAAAGAGAGAGAGGTGCAATTCAGCACCTGCTTCTGCCTGATTCGTTCCACCTCCATTATCATGCACCAGAACAACTCATTCTTCTTTTTTCCAGAAAGCGTAATAATGTTCCACAGGTGAAGGAGTTATCTCGGCTTTTCTCTTTTTCAGCAAAGCTAACACTCAGTACATGAAATAAAGGTTATCTTGAAAAATAGACGCTGCAACTCGCATACAAAGGAGCCCTTTCCTGTGACAGGGAGTCTTTTCTGAAGGGGTCTGTTAGATTTTGTGCTTGGAAGAAAAAGGAGAAGAAAATGGAATTGACTGCTTAGTCCCACTGCCAGGTTTCCAAATCGACTTTGGAACGGGACCTAGGAGACTCCTTCCCATGCCATGAAGTGCAGGTTACCCTTGGGGAAATGATGAGGATGGGGATGGAGAGGAAAGCAACATTGCTGGCCACACCAGGGATCAGAACAAGATTCAGCTTTCGCATGTCTCCCAAATCAATGAGGTCAGGGATGCTCCGAGGCACAAAGACACACACAGGCACACGTGCTTCACAAGAAGGGGAAGGAAAAGACAAATTTCACGTGTGTCCCTTGTATGTTGGCATGGCTACCTAACAGCAAACATACTGTGGGGAGCAGGTCCTGGCTGTGTGTTCCCCTCCGCTGTGCTGCACATCGTCCCAGTGCAGCCCCTGCTGCTGATCCCTGTTTTTGGAATCCATCGTGACAGGGCCATGGCTGTGTTGGTTGGAGCCTTTTAGCTGTTACTGCTGCTGGAATAACAACATGATGCATGTTTTGATACATTTGCTTCGCAGCTGAATCTGGGCATTTTTTTAAAACAAACCTTAAAAGGGTATCTGAAGAGAAGCAGCCCATTTAAATGACTAAATAAAAGGTCTGGCTGTAGTTTTTAATGAAAGACCTATGTGAACTAATACACTTTGCATTGTGCCCTGAAGCTCATTAAATAATGTGCTAAGCCATGCAAAGTGATCTACAGAACACTGCACTGTGATTTTTCTTTTAAGTGTCACTGTGCTGATCAGGAGGAAAGAGGAGAGCTTCTGGGCGGCATCACCAGGGAACTCAGGTGCTTATTTAGTATTCAGCTGGAATAGGTCTGGGCGTGTTCATATCTAATTTCCTTGCCACAGCCGCCTGTCACGTTTATGTTCTTGGGTACCTACAAAAACCCTTACAGAAGGGATGTGTTTATTTTACTAGCAGTTCCTGTCATTGTCATCGGCACTTGGGTGAAATATGGATTTTTATTTTCATTGAGTTTTGTTATATTTTTAAATAACTGACAATAATTTTACAGAGCTCCAGAAGTTTGTCTGTCTTTATTTACCTCAAATTGTTGGAAGCTTCTGAATAGCTCTAATGCTTACTAAAACCCTTGAAGTGTTGACATAGCACAGAGTGATATCACATACCTTGCGCTCAGTCATGCGGCTTTGTCAGTCAAATACTCTCTTGCTAGGAAGGCACTGGACACCAGTGTGGATCCTGGGGAAACGCTGCCATTTCTGGACTAGAAAAGGGGGCTCTTTCAAATTCCTTTCCACCCCTCTGAGATTCCCTTCCCATTGTCTGCAGTGAGCTGCAGTTCAAAGACTGTCAGAGCACATAAACATGACACAGTAACTGAGAACATCAAAGAGCATTATGTTTTCCATACATAAAGAGTGACAAGCTGCCTAGCTCTTTATATTAAAAATTCAGACAAAAAACAATTCAAGAAAAATCAAAGCAAAGTCTCCAAGATAGAGTCAGATGCCACACATTTCTGTTACATACTCTTATCTTT
Organism: Limnodromus scolopaceus; assembly: GCA_028565335.1. Lineage (NCBI taxonomy): Eukaryota > Metazoa > Chordata > Aves > Charadriiformes > Scolopacidae > Limnodromus > Limnodromus scolopaceus. The sequence continues at coordinate 8,158,795 of JAOXNO010000008.1, forward strand.
TTTGCCTTGCAAAGTGGCCTTTATACTCTGCTCCTAAAAATATATAGAAAACCTAATTTGCAGCAGTTACATTGCTGTCTATAGAGTAAAGGAAAGGTTTCAGCTTCTGGAATGGAAACCTCTGCCAGCCCAGTAGATAAAGCTGGAAGAAATCCTCGGAGACAAAGTCTATCACCACAGTCAACATCCATGATCGAGTCCCTTAAAGCTGGATCTATGGACTTAGCCCTGGTGCTATAAAGAGATGATCCAGGCACCCACGGAAAAAAGAAAAGAGGGGTGTAAAGATAGAAGACATGAGACCCTCTGTTTGGCAAAATGTTATGTAGAAATAATGAGAAGCAAAGAAGCAAATCTGTTGGTGGAAGGTAGACGCATGTTAAAAGAGCAGAAGCAGAATATAGCTGATTTTCTGCCGTAGAAGACCTGGGCATGAGCTGGGCTCACTTTGAAAAATAATGGAAATGTTAATGGAAACATTTAGCTTCAAATAACTGAGAATCATACTGAATTGGGATCAAATTTAGTGAGAAGTTTTGGACCAAAAAAAAGAAAGCAGAAACTATTTTGGAAACCTTTAAACATTTCAAAACTTTATTAAAAGATTTTTTTTTTTTTAAGTCTTTTATACTAAGCTTTTGTTTTGCATCAGCATTTTCATTTTAAAAATCAGCTTAAAGGAAAGATAGGTGAAGAGGTTAAATAACTTTGAGAAGAGAACTTCATTTCTTAAGCAAATGTAGTGCTCCAGATTAAACATGGGCTTGGACTTTTCTTTAAATTGTTTCTTTTCCTTTCATTCTCCCTGCAAATATATTTCCAAACTCTAAATTATTTGAAGTGGATTTTGCCCTTTAACACTTTTTTTTTTAGCTTCTTTTTCAAATATATACTAAAGAGAAAGTTCTTAACTTAGCTCTAATCACTAATAACTCCTGGAAAAATATATGGTACTAACCATTGTTTGTACAATACTTGAAAGGGCTTCGATAAGACACTATTGACAAAATGGCCAAAGGGCCAAACTCTCCCACGAGCCTCCACATTGCAACCTCAATTTTCTACCTTCTCTGCACATCCTCCCTCCCAATCTCCTAAATGCCAACTCAGATTCAAATACCACCTGCTGCCTCTTTAGGGAAAAAATGAAGTCCCAGGTAGCATTTCTGTGCACAAAATGACTACCTGGGGATGGCCCCAAGCTTTCGCCTTTTGCAGCTTTTACTGCTCCCATCTCCATATCCAGCTGCAACAGCTTTTTCTGGAGATTATTGGAGTTTGCACCATTCTTCGTGCCCTCTAAGCTGTGCCTGGAAAATCAAAGCCTTTGGGGGCTGGCATGGGAGCGACTGAAGCTTGTGCACAGAATACACCCGGCTAATCCAAACCAGAGGCAACTGGCCTGTGATTTGACTTGATTTGATTCCTTTTTTTTTTTTTTTGTTCTGTGGGTGGTGTTCCTCTATCTGTTCCTATTTACAAGCAAGAGGTTATTTGAAGTGGGTTATTTATTTATTTATGCACTTCTATTATCACAAGAACCAAATTGCAACCTTCGGAAGAAAAAAAAAACAACACGTGTTTGTGAAGGGTGCTGGCGGGGGCGGGGAGCCAACAAATTGAAGTCAGAGAAAGGGGGCTACATCTTTATCAAAAGACAACATCAAATTAATTTCTCTCTGGTCTCAGGAACTCATGTAAAATTTATAGGCTGTTTGTTAATTTTCCTGTAGTGCCAGGGTGTTTTGTGATTCAGAGGGAAGGGCTGGGAAGGAAAGAGAGAGGAGGGGAAGGGGGAGGCAGTCGAGGAGCAGCAGCCCTGACACGGGTCTGGAGGTGAAAGGACCTTGCTCTCATGCCAAACCTCACACGCGACACGGAGGGGAAGGCAGGAGGAGGGATGGGTTTGGATGGGGGCCCACACACCCCCTCTCCCCAGCACTGCCTGGCTGCTTAAAATTCCGGCGGTGTCCCCAGCTCTCCGTACAAGGCTGCCCTTTCAACACCAACACAATGACTTCTCTTACATAACCCAACAGCCAATTTAGCAGGTTCACAACCCAAAATAGAAGGAGAATTAGTTTTGTATTAACACACCTTCTCTTTCCCCTCTCCCCAACCCCCTCTACCATCTTCTTTATTTTTCTGTCGGGTTGTGGAGCACCTCCATGGAAGCACCAAGAGGATTTGTGCCTTTTCCATCCCCTTGGCAAGACTCGGGGCCAAGGTCTAAGGTGGCTGGAAAAAACCGAGGAGGTATCCCCAGCGTCTGAATTGAGGTGAGAGAGCACGGTCCCCACCAAAGCTTTACAATGGCAGGGTCATTTTTATTAATGTTCTCAAAAGTCTCTCCTGGAATTCAGGAATTGCAGCTTTCAGGACTTTTTCTGGCTTTCACAAAACCC